>WSXT02082424.1:0-11964 GCA_011762715.2 Neuroterus valhalla
CGGAAAACAATAGTAAAAACGGTAGTGAGTTTAAAATAATCAGTGTTGAAAATAAAATGATCAGATTCAGGATGTCTGCTAGAATGCAATAAGGAAATTCTTGGTCATTTGTCGACGAGAACAAATTTTTGCCTGCTATTAGGATTTTAAAATTCAATCCCTTATAGCTTAATTTTTTCAAATTTTAATTAATTAGAACTGCACTGTAAATTAAATCAGTGAAGTTGAAACTTCATCAAAATAAAAAATTTGAAATAGGAAATTTTCTGCTCCAATTCCAAAGGAAATTTTCACTTTTCTTATTCAGTAAAAATGTTAGAGGTAACTTTCTCTTCCAGTAGAGGAATTTAAATTCTAATTTACCGTCCACAAACCTGAAACCAACTGCACTTTCAGATGAAAATTAAAAACCTTATTCCTTTTCTTTCTGACTCGATAAAAATTGGAGAATTCGGAATTCTTTAACTTTCAAAGTTGACTGCATACTCCAAAAAACGTTAAAAAGGATTATTTAAAATAATGTAGACTTCCCGAAATGAAGGGTTTTAATCTTTGTTTCTTCAACTAAAATCATCTGAAGTTTTTTATTCAACTTGAAATCGCAAAATGCAAAAATTATAGTTCTAATGTCGAGAAAAAATTTTATTTGAAAAACTTCATTCGAAATTGTCTCTTCAAAACCAACAATCAAATATTGGCTCAACATCAAGAGATTAATTTTTTGAAGTTTCGATTAGAAATTGTGTGCATCGGAACGTTTCTAATTTCTGAGTGCGGTCTAGTTACAGATCAATGAATTTGAAATCATTTAAAAAATTTTAAATATTTATATAACATTAACCTAAAATTTACAATCGTTCAATACTTAGGCTTTCAATATCAAACATTACAGTTCTGGATTTTTCAATTCAAAACTCTTCCAATTCCAAAGGAAACGATTTGAAATCAAGAGCAAGTATTAAATTATCCTTTGAAATGATATTTAAAGCATAATATATTTCTCTACGAGCATTTCCTAATACTCCCGAAGAAAAATTCCCTACCATTTCCCAGCTTCTTCCGGTATCAACCTTTTTTTGTCATCTTGCGGTTATGAAGCTCGTTAGGAATTTTTCGAGTTTGCAGGATTCAAATTCAAAACTATAATAAATAGAGATAACTGAATTTGATATATGTTTTAGTATTGAATCGTTTAATATGAATGTTCCAATTTAAGTATATTGATTTTATAGTTGCAGGAGTATAAGAGAGGAAAAGAGAGGAAGGGAGAAGCTTGCATAAAAATGAGAAGAAAAAGGAAGCGGAAGTCACTCTCTCTTTCTCAAAAGATTACGTTTATCCAACATAGAAAAAATGGATCATGAAATAAACAAATTCAAGAGGGATTCAATAAACTTCCATCTAGTGATATGAGAATGCTCAAATATGATCCATTCATTTTTAGTTTATATTTAGTTTCAGGAAAAAACATAGTTCCGATATCTGATTCTATACATTTGCAACTCCAAGCAGAATCGTATCTGCAATAGTCAATTATTCGAGAAGGCGAAATCTAATTCAATTTGATAGAATCAACATCTGTAAGAAGTCCCAGATGTGCCTTTGTTTTCTCTTGCATGCTTTACTGCTTGTAAACGTACCATTCCACAGGGGCTATGTTTGATAGCTCTTAGTATCCTCCATACGTCCTTTGAAGAGCTTTCTTCCTTGTAATTTGGGCACCAGTGTTATGAGAAAATTACCTATCATTTTTATTCAAGAATAGAAGTTGTTTTTGAAGGTGGTCCATTACATATATTTTTACAATTTTTGTGCTCTTACTTGCCAAAATTGTTTCAATGGACAGAAAAATAAATGCATTTTGCTTTTTCGAAAAAAGTGTTATTCAGAGATCGGAAGAGAGTAGGAAATTGGGTTTGCAGTAAAAATTGTTTCCAATGCATGAAATGTTTCTCTTTGCTAATGATAACATTTTTCCGAAAATGTTTTCAACAAGTCATTGTTGTTCATGGCGGTTCTTTCCTAAAAGAGTATAAGAAAGGAGCTGTTCTTCTTCAATTACTTGACATTTTCAAACTTTTCAGTGAGACCGAGAGACTTTTAGAAAAAATTAGGCTCGCCGGCCAATAGTGCTGGAAAGTTGCAGGTTTTGGTCGTTTGTTTGGAATTGACACACATAGTATATTTACAATGATTCTTCGTTCTTTAATATTTAATCGTCTGTTTTTAATAACCTACATATATTTGCTCTGATTTCTTACTGTTTGATAGGAATGATATACTTTTGATGTACACATCATAAGTTCCTGTGCCATGAACCTTACATACCTATGGAATTATGATATGGGATTGTTTGAACAATCTATTACTGTTGATAACCACCTTCTTCCAAATGAGACGATGGTCGTGGGAGCTGAGGCATAAGCTTTAGACCCACTCCGTGTGAATGCGGGCTCGATTCCTGCCTCGCACTCTGCGCTGTAAGAAATTCTGGCTTAATTTTCAACTATGTATGGTTGAAAGAACCATTGTTGAAATTTCAACTTCTTGAAATATGGAATCTGAAATATCAATCACAATATAATTGGAATTTTCTCCATAGAGTTAAAATTTCAGCCACATGTAACTGGAGTTTCAGTAACGTAGAAAAAATTGTTCAGGGCACATAGTGTGAATTTCGAAGCAATTACAGTTTTTTCAGGGAAGTGAATTAAGTTTATTCAAGATTTCGAAACAACTCCTGAAAAATATTGTGCTTTGGAATTTAGTACACTGGAATCGCGAACAAAGTTATCCCGTTCAAAATCGTTCCGAGCATGTCGCTCGTGGACGAGACGTTCCATAGGGCTTTTGAGAGAGGCACTGAACACACGCTAACCTCGGCTTATGCCGCAAGTTGAAAATAGACAGTACCAGAGCTGGCAATTTCACCAATGCGCGAACGGTCGAAACACAAATAGAAATTGTTCATACGATCCTTACTGTTAATAGCAAAGCACTCGATAAAATAATGTAAGGCCATGGATAGCCAAGCCCGAAACCTGACTATGATAAGGATTCCAATGTAACTGTATCAAGGGAATTATGAATAGGGAACAATGAAAAGAGCAACTTTGTTTCGAACAATCAATTTATATTCGTCAATTTTTTATTTGATGCAAGCATAGCAAACCTCATTTCTTCATCACACAATTCACTATTCAGGGGCCGCGGCAGCGGGAGGGCTGAGGGGGTTCAAGCCCCACCGAACGAAAAACTGAGGGGGGGGGGGCTGAGCCTCCCCAGTTTTTCAGGTATTCTTGTGCGTAATTTTGTCCGAAGACTTTTCTTTTGCTTCTCTGTTACCGTGGTCAGTTGAGCCCCCCCCCCCCACCTCCGCTTGAAAATACCTTCCGCGGCCCCTGTCACTATTTAACTTTAGTTTTGCTGGTTTTAAGTTTCCATCTATAGTTTTATAATCTTTTATTTCGGACTGCATAGGACTGCGCATGGCTGTACTGCACATACGCCTTGTTGCATTTTAAAATCACATTTGAACTAATATTTTTCAAATTTTGTAGATGAACCAGGTTTCAATCACAGAAGTGGTTGGAGTCTTTAGATTTCTGACAGTGTGGATGTGGAAGAACCTGGGCGCAGCGCGGCGACCCACGCAGTGCACACTTGTCTATCAAGGTAGTGTTTATCATCTTCAATTCTCGGTGGTTTGGAACCAACTTTAATTTGCAGATCTACCCTATCACCATGTGGGGGGTGAGACGTGTAAAGAAAGAATAGAAAACTACAAGAAATATGTTAACCTTTAGGGGACACATTGAATCGTCCATTCCATCTATCTTCTCTTAAATTAATGCTAGATAGATGCAGTTTTCTCTGAAAATTTAAGGGTTATCCAGAGCTTTCATTTTTATACAAATAATAAATGAACATTAACCCGAATTATTTTTCAAAAAGTATAGCTTGTCCCTTCATGATGTTATATACAGTCAGTAAGAGGCATCGCGCTCTTTTAGTGAGGGAGCAAGGAAGACGAGCAGTTTTCTCGACGACTGAAGCAAAAAGGCAATTTCGACGAAAAGCGAGGAAATAAGTAACAAAGGTAAGAGGTCGGCAGAGGGTTGAGAAGGAAAAGGGGTGAAGGAATTCTGATAGTCAAAATGTTTAAAGCATTGAGAGAGGAGATATGTGGGAAAATGGGAGTTCTGGGTGAAGAACTTAACGAGGAGGTACGGGAACTGCAAAAAAATGTGAAGGGAGGGATGGAGCATTAGGGGAAGAAGAAGAGAATCAAAGAAACTCGGAAGTATAGAAAATCGACAGAAAGAGAAGGAAAGGAGTATGGAAAGAGAAATGAAGGTACCGAAAGAGAGCCTAAGCAATGTAGAAGATACGGCTGAGCGGAAAACGTTTACAGCAGTAGTAAGCGAGGAAGCGAATGAATGTGGGAGGTATACGGACAGTTCGAGAGTGAGATTATATTATGTAGTAGATTGACACAGATAGGAAGACAGATATAAGGAGAACAAAGAAAGAAAATAAGGGAGAATATTGTAATCAAGGGGGTTGAAGTGGACAGCCAAACAGGAGAGGAAGAAGTGTGGAAGTAGACTGCGACAGTTCACGCTGCGACTATTCCCGCACGAGCAAATACGAGTGTGGGAAATCTGACACTTCCCGTTCGCTTCTCCTACAGACCCGGAAGCGGGAAATGTCGCAGAGTCTACTGTTGTGACAAAGGAGCGAAATTCAAGGTATAAAGACTGAAAATATTAGGAGATACTAAGGAAGAGAGGAAAGGCATGTTTATGGTTACGCTAGTACGTAAAGAAGATCGATTCGAAATAATGGGGAAAAAGATGATGTTGCGAGGGAAAACAAACAGAATAAAAGAAGATCTGACCTGGCAATAGAGTAGAAGAAAATGGCTGATAGGTCAGAGTGCATAGTAAGAAAGAAGGAAAGGTAGGTCAGAAGGGTAAAAAAATAAAGGAGAGTGTAACAGAATGGAGAAGAGGGGAGATTTCCAAAAGGGAGTACAATAGAAGAAAACAAGAGTATGAGGAAATTTTGAACGAGAAAAGGCAAAAGGGAAAGGGAATATATATGGAGGGGGTATAGAAAGCAGTGAAGGAAGGAAAGGTATGGGAGTAGGTTAGGGAAGATGAGAAGAAGATCCTAGAAAAAAAAGGAGAAGACAATCATGATATAGGCGGAGATCGTAAACGAGGCAATAGAGTGAATGAAGAAAAATAAAGCAATAAGAGAAGATGGCATGAAGAATGAAGCTCTAAAGTATAGGTGGAGAAGAGTAGGAGTAGAGATGTAAAGAGTCTATAACAAAGTATGAAAGGAGAAGGATGGCTTGAATAATGGAGGACGAGACTTGTGGTTCCGCTGATAAAAAGAGGAGGGGGTAAAAAGGTAGGGAATTCTAGAGTTATCACTCTTATATCGGTCTACGGGTTCAACTGAGAACATTAACGTCCAAAAGTATCTAGTAAATCGGAATTCGAGGTAGGAAAGGAAGACTTCAAAGCAGTGCTCGACTCAGTAAACTGCTAACTATGGATGAAGGGTGAGTTGATGAGAGGCTGATTCAAGAAATAAAACAAATATGCATGGAGCCTAGATTCAGTCTGGAGATGAGAAATGAGAAAGGAGAAGAATTTTGGACATTGAGAAGACCTAGGCAAGATTGACCATTGAGCCCGCTATTGTTCAGCAGATAGATAGAGAAACGTTTATTCTTCCGCCCATTTACCTTGAAAAAGTTGATAACTTCCGAAAGAATGATCATATTGGATTTCGCTTTAGCACACTTTTAAGGCCAGGTAACAAACGACGAGTTTGTTAACCAGCCATTTTTGACCAATGGTTCTGGTTTTATCCATCGAAATAACTTTTTGAGAAATCGAAAATGCACATTTCTGGTCAAACATTGCAAGGTGCGAAAAAATGGTGGCAAATGAAATTATTTATTTTTATAAAATTTACAAATTTTATTGAAAACACTTTTTTCAGTTGATGCATAGTTTTTGTTTAAATCGTCAAAAATGGTATTAGGAATGAAAAATTACATTTTTCAGCAAAACTTTGCGAGATACAAAAAAAATGAAAGGCACAAAAATTGTTCACCTTAAAAAAATCTACAAATTTACTGCTGACTATTCTTCGCTAAAACGAATAGTTTTCGTTTCAATTGAGATAAAGCACTAACAAAAAGAAGAACATTTTCCAGCTAAACAATAAAATACAAGAAGAAATATTGAATAGAAAAATTGTTCATCCCAAAAAGGCCTACAATTTTTATATAAATTGTTTTCCAATAAGACTTATGTTTTTTGTTTTAATCGTGACGACGCTTTTTAAAAAATGAAAAGTTCAATTTGCCAGAAAAACTATGCGGTATGTGAATATCTGTGGCGAGTAGTGCAATGAGAATGTGTTGAGGGCCAGTAGAGCCTCAAGTAAAATTAATTTCTCTTAAATTTTTATTTAAAAAAAATCAATAATCTTCATAGAAGCAGAGGTTTTCAGCAGTTTTGCAATATTTGCAACTCTGTGTGAGCATTACACTGTAAACTGAATCAAGCACGTAAGTAGACGAGCGCGAAGTGCGAGATCCGAATGACGCGCACCCTAGGCGCGCTCAAACTCGCGAGTGAAGAGAGTCGCGCGTTGCCAAACTATGTCACCGCAGTTCCCGCCTATTTCTTATACATCATATGTTACCTGCTATTTCTTATATACTATTTACATTATTTACAACCAACTTATCCTACTTATTTCTACTTCTTCGTATTCTTCCAACCAGTGCTCCACCTCGTCCTCCATCTTCCCTACTCCTCTGCTGTTCTCCTCCTTCCACCAACTCTCATTCACCAGCCTACTTATTCTCTCTTCCAAGAATTTCCCCTGATACTTACACGCTCACATATCTGTATAAATCCCTAAATTCAATCTCCCCTTCTCCCTTCTCGCAGCATTTGCTGTTCTTACTCTGTCCTTTATATGATCATTCACGTATACATGCCTACGAAATAGGAAACCCTGGTATACAAACTCTTTCACTTCCTGCATCGCCATCTCCTTCTACTCCCAATCCTTTCTCTTATCCCTTCTACCTCCTCTCCTGAACACTATAACCTTGACCTCTTCTGCATTCAACTCCAACTAACTCCTATCCAGGTACCTTCTTAACCTCTTCATCATCTCTTCCGATGCCTCCTCACTTTTTGCCAGCAACACTATGTCATCTGCATATCCAAGTGGACAAAGTTTAACCGCTTCGATTCTCATTCCTCCTACAACTCCTCCATCTACCTTCCTCTCCGCGTCAGTGATTAAGATCGCGAGAGGCGTTATGCTTAGCGGACACTCCTGCCTCAATCCCCTAGCCTGTCCTCGTTATTTAGGTCCATTCCCCTTCGTCTTTCGTTCTTCTACTTCCCCTATCTCGCTTTCGTTGGTCTGAGTCCTGAAATGACTCTTTTGAGAACTCCTCCTACTCCTCACTTCATCTCTTCTCCCTTATCTCCTCCCTACGCTTTCTTAACCTATTAATTATCTTTTGGACGTCTTTGCTGGTCTTAGCACTTTTCAAACCCTCTTCCAGATTTTCCTCTCTCCCTTGCTCTTTCCTTTTACACATCAACCAAAACTTCTTCCTTATCTCTACGGTCTCTTACCCCTTCGCGGTTCCCTCATTCCACTTTTGTTCTTCCATTCGACCCTTCTCTTCATCGTTTTACATTTTCCATCCCACCACAATTTCACCATTGCTTTCTTCGCCTTCTTCTAGAGTCTTTTGTTCTGCACACAACCTTTCACCATCACTTTCAGATCTTCCCATATCTCTCCCACCAACCTTTCTTCGAAACTTACTTCTCCTAACTGCTTCTGGTATTTATACCCTTGCATATTCATCACCACATAGTCTATGACCGATTCCTTACCTTACTTACATACGTGTGTTTCCCTCTTCGTCCCCTGTTATCATACCGTTCGCGACTGCCCACGCTCTATCCATCCTTCAGTCTCTTTAAATCGCCCTTCTCTTATTCATAACCATGTCCTCCGATCTCCTGCCAAAACTTTCTCTATCCCTGTAGAAACCCCCTTCCCTCCCCATTCTCGCATTGAAATCTTCTCCCATTATTACCATTCCTGTCTCTCTCTGTCGCGAATAACATTTTCCACCCTTCCTTTGATCCTTTCCATTTCATCTCCATTGAAGACGTTCACAAACTTGCATTTCACACCTTCAAACCTAACAGCTCTCATTTGCACCTCCTACACTCACCCACACCGTAAATTTCTCCTCGAAAATCCTCCCTGGCCCCCGTCATAATCTATCCACTAGTCCTACCTCTCTTTTTAAATCTGACCGCCTCTTGGAGCCTCCACCTGAATGCCCTTAGTAGCCGTGGTTCTATTTTACCCCACTCCATGCCCTCTACCTACGTTTCTACCAGTCCAACCCTAAGCGTCTGCGTCAGGATTCACTTGTGGTAAGCCATACTGACGAGTTCCTCACAAGTGAATATGGGACGAAACGCTTGCGTCGAAATACTATTTTTATATCATAATAACATCCGTGCCCTTGATGAGGAGAACGGTGTGTTCTCGAAACATTGGGTCTTCAAATTTAAGGAACTTGTCCGAAAGAGTTGGAGGATTACTAACAACAGCAGTTTTTCTTTTATTCTCCCCTCCAAAAATATTTAATTCTCGGGCGTTAAAGCACCTATTTTATTATTTCTCGTCGAAAATTAATCTCGGGTCTTCTTGCCCGGTGTTTCATCACCAGCCACGAACTAATTCAAGTGCCTGATGAAGTTGAGATGTTGAAAAGCAAAAGATTTAAAAACAAAGATCGAAATTTGTCGCGCAGATATTTTTGCAGGCATTCATCATGAATTCTGAATCCATGAGACATGCTATTAAGAGTTTGGCTCAATGGATTCATCAGTAAACAGAACCATAATGCACTAAAAGGGTCCCCTTGAAAGATACCCGTCGTGATGCGAATCGTTCTAGTTATCCTTGGTTGCCCATGTAAAAAGTACTTGATTTTTGTTTCCCAAAGCATCATCGCTTCACCTAGGAGATCAATGATGCGTGGGCAGATCTTGTATATTTCCAAAACTTGAACCAAATAGTCATGTGGTACCGCTATGTGCAAGTTTCTTGGCTCTTTCCTAGCTAGCGTCATGGCCACAACGTCAATGGTCTTTGGTAAGGACGTTATTCTCATCACAATGATGGTAAATCCTATCTGCGATGACAGCTGTGAAGCACTCATAAATTGTTGGAAGACATGCGATTGGTCGGAATTCAGATGGATTTCGAGCGTCTGGTTTTCTGGGCAGCATATACGTGATTCCTTTGAGCCACGCAGCGTCTGAATTGCTTCTGTTATTTTTGCCCCGAATACCTGACCAGTAGTCGGTCATGTCTTCCAATTGAGGAGCTTCAGTGTTCAGCTGCATGTTCTGCTCCTTATTCAGCTCACGATAGAACTTTCTTTCATCGTCCTGGAAGGTTCGATTTTGCTGCCTTCTTGCACTACTCTTGTTATATCGACGTAGTCTGGCAGTAGGAACACCAAGTCTCTGCCGATAACAATCTATTATCTCAGCTAATACTTCTGGTGTCAGTGTCCCGATGTTCCAAAGGTAGATGATATTATGAACATGGTGTATCAGCTTTCTAGTCCTTATTCCTGGCTTATATTGGGATAGTCGACCCAATTAGCTCCGTACTTTGCTGACATACAAATGCAACCTGATTTTCGATGAGGGATCTTGTTCACGTCTCCGGGCAGAGACTGCATCTGCAGGTCTAGTTTTATAACCTAGGGTTCTGACGACTGCTACATATTGTAGCCCTTTTCACGCTTGGTCTTATATTTCACGCTTTGATAATAGAGCCGCATCCATTCTTTCATCATCTTTGTTGTCCACATGATGCTCTTCCACGGTACTCCCGACGAGGTGGTTGGCTGCAAATAGCTTGAGCTAGCCAAAGCATCCTCAACAGGCTCAGTCGATGTTCCACTGTTTCCCGCGTTCCGCAGATGTCTTTGCTGGCCATATCGTTGATTGACGAGATCAGCCTTGAAACTTTCCAACTGTAGGGTTATGATTATTATTATTATTATTATTATTATTATTATTATTACTATTATGATTATTGTTTCGGCAAAAATTAATCTCGCGTCTTTTTGCCCGGTGTTTTATCATCAGCCTCGGACTAAGTCAAGTGCCTGTTGAAGTCAAGATGTTAAGAATCGGAAAAATTTTAAAACAAAGATCGAAATTTAATGCGCAGATATTTTCGCAGGCACAATATCAAGTCATTGGTGTGATATGAAGTTCGTCTCATAATGATGTTGTCATTACACAGCAGCAGAATTTGTTGAAGACAACTTAGGTCACCTCTAGATGCTTTTTTAGAGCTGCCAACTGTTACTTCACAAGGTTTTAGTCGCAAACTTTCTGATGGCCGAGGAAATTCCTGAAAATGCGACAGGTGTTTAATAAAAACTTGGGCGTATAGGATGCCGCAAATTTCGGTTCAATGGACAAGCAATGTCGATGATAAAAACTTTTCCGCTACCTTTTTCATGAATCGCGATTATGATAATGATTATTATGATTATTATTATCATTATCATTATTATCATTTTTTTTTGTGATTAAAAAACAGGCGAATCCTCGATGGACTCGATGGTCAAGCACTGCAACGGGAGGCCCGCTGTCCTGCTCTCCCACCGTGTGACAAAGTGATCAGTCTCCTCAGGTTGGGCGGTTGTGGCCGCCGAGACATCGGAGCCGGACCATCTAAACGTGCTTCTCCCTGGCCCGAGGACTAGGTCTCCGGGCAAGGGAAGAAGTAATATCCACCATTGTCCGATCTCCAGAAGGGAACGCGTTAGCATTACTTCCAACTGGAGACACCGCGTCGTATTGTCTCTGTATCTTCATGTCCTGTTCATCAGTTTATACATTCATTCCATCAATTCACATTTATTCTCACTTTCATACCCATCGCTTTCACCAGCTCTCTCCATTCACTCATCCTTTCAGGCATCCGTTCGCCTTTTTCCCTCGCAGGATAGCTTCTACGTACGTCGCGGTCGCTGTCCAGTTTTCCTTGTTTTGCAGCATCTCCGCCACGATGTTTTCTGGCGTGATGCTGCCTATTTTCGTCTCCAGTCGTTGTCTCTCCGTATCCCAATGTCCACACTCGAACAATGTGTGCATTGCGTTGTCTCGTTCGTATCCGCAGTATTTACAGTCAGGGCTGTTTACTCTTGCTCGGTCGTGTAGGAATTTTCTGGAGTAGGAGAGAAGCAGCTAATGCGGCGCGGCGGGTAATGCGCCGCAGTCGCTGTTACCCGAATTTACGTATTTCAAACGAGTAAGGTTAGGTTCAGTATATGCGTTTATGAATGCGATTCAGTATAGAGAAAGAATTGGGATAATAGAGTTGAATATTCGATTTTTAAGATGGAAAGTTTGTTTTTGAGTGTTCCCGGTTTTCCTCATCTATTTTGACATGTATGAAAAAACTATTACTGCTTGTAGGATTTTTTCCGAACGTATTACAACATTATTATTATTGATCTTTCGACTTTTCCAAAGAATCTCATGTATCACAAATACGTAAAGTTTGTTAACAGTCGCAGAAAAAAGTCTTATTTCGATACGATACACAAGCGGGTAATGTGGGGCGGATGGCCATTTTGATGGTAAAATGTGGAAATGCTGTGTATTTCATGTTCATAGCTCGGTTCATAGTTTTAGACATTAATTACTTCTGAAAAATAACATCTAATTGGAAATAAGCAATTGAAAATGAACATAAATATCTGATTTTACTAAAATTGTGCGTTTGATTGTTCGAAAATTCTTTCTTATTGTCAAACAGATCAACTTAATAGTGCGCGCCACATTACCC
>WSXT02082435.1:0-11963 GCA_011762715.2 Neuroterus valhalla
ACTTGAAAGTTCACCTATTTCAACAAAAAACTAATCTTTAACTCTAATTGTTCCAGGTACAGATTCATCATTTTCGTTTAAATGTATCATTTTTGTTCAAAATTGAATTATTCCAGTTTTTAATTGAGAATTCCAGTTTAAAATTGATTAGTTTTGTGAAAATAAATTTTTTTAGATGAAAATGTAAGCATTATATTTTTGATTGGAAATTCATCTATCTGGTTGAGAATTATTTATTTGCAACTCAAAATTGAACTATTTTATTTGTGGTTGCAACTTCATCTCTTTTTCTTCAAAAGTCTAGTCTTTTGTTGGAAATTGGTCTTTTTCAGCTGGAAACCGAATTATTTCTTTAAAAATTCATTCGTTATGTTAAGAGTCGTCCTTTTTGAATGAAAATTAATTGTTATTTTCAACTGAAAATTTAACTGTTCTATTTTTGATTAAAAGTTTATCCTTTGTAGTTCAGAAATCAACAAATATCTCAATACATATATTCCAAAAAATTATTTTCCACTAAACTGATGAATTTTGAAATAAAATTTTGGATCTTTAACTTGAAAATTCTGAATCCTGAATAATGAAGACCAATTTTTATCTAAAATGATGAAACAATAACTAGATGAGTTTTTAACTAAAACAAGTAATCTTCAACTGACAAAGTTGAATTTTCGACCAAAAAATTAAATTTGAACCAAGAAAGACGGATTTTAACCAATGAAATGAATTTTCAACGGAAGAGTTGAATTTTCGAATAAAAAAGACAAACTTTCAATCAAATAGCGAAAGTTTTAACTAATTTCCAATTTAAAAATTCTACTAAAAAAGGCTAATTTTTTTTTTTTAGTTGAATTTTCAATTAGAAATTCGTTCAAAATTCCGCTTTTTTCAACAGCCCAAAATTCTGGTGTGATTTGATTTTTATTATTTTGTATTTTTGGATGTGGAAATGCTCGATTCACGTAAGGTAGCACCCCCTTAAAAGAATAATTTTTTGATAAAAGTAGAAGGCCCAAAAAGTTTATGTAGCGCACAAGAAAATTTCTAAAAAAGACTAAAATTCTAAGCTATGAAGAATTTCGAAATTTGGTTCTGGAGGTGTCGGATTAATGAACCGTCGAAAATATTGATTCGAAATTATAATTATAATTATCTCATCGAGCTGCAAGTCAGAATTATTCGTCCTCGTTCCAGAAAACAAATATCATATATTTACAAGTTACTTCACAGACATATTATTGATGGAAGGAACAATACACGAAAATAGAGACGAAAATACTAATAAGATAAAAATCAAACTCAAATAATTTCTCAAACATGCGAAATAATGAATATAAGGACTCATATAAGGACAAGAATGGAGTCATTGTGCGTGGTTACTGCGGTCAGTGTAAATAGCGCTCATAAGGAGCTCCCGCTAGAAGTCAGATCGCTGCATAGTGCAATCACGGTATTCAAACTATGAGTTTACGCGAAAAGTAGTATGAAAGTTTCAGATAAAGCAAATAAGGCATGTACGTTCTACTTAGTGCCAATAACGTCAGTAAGGTGGACGTTAAATTGTAACGTTCACACTGATTCGAGAGTGAATTGCCCCTCGGTTCCGACTGAGGATGCTCACACAGAATTTCATCCTGGCAAATTGGGCACAATTAGAGTTGGACATGTATAAACCGTTATCGACTCCTGCGCATTGTCAATGTACGGATAATTATGCCGAAACTTCAAATCATCATTACACAATATGCCTACATCCGACGTCTGTTCCCAACATTATCAGAGAGGCGATCGGAAATAAGTGCTCTACGTTCGTTACAGAAGATTTGTACCCCATAAACTACGCAAAAGAACTCCATATTGCTGTGAGAGCGCTACAGACCTTTTAAATTTTTTAAATGCTGTGTAAGGTATATGTGTCACTATAATAACGATATCAGAAAGCCAATTCAGCGAAACTCTCAAAATAGCCCTCGTAGCGACACAGTTCCGCTGTAGTAGCAATATACGCATCTTTATGGCAGCCACAAACAGTGTATCGCTCTGACACCTCTACGGTAGAGCTGCGACAGCGCCGCGGTGTCCTTGTTATGGCTACCTACGCTACACAGTGGTTCAAAATCCGAAATTTTCGACCAAAACCTCGAAAATCGACAGTTTCCGATCGAGATGAAATTCACTGTACGTGTATAAGGTGTATTTCTGTCGATAAATCTAAAAGAGCAGATTTTCATATTCATTAATTTTGATAAGGTATGTGCTCAAATTCGAACGTACCGCCGAACTTTTGTTACGCAGATGAAAAGTCTCGTGCGTCCTAGTGAAATGTAAGTGTCGGAAAAGAGCAGTTGTAAGTTGACAAGTATTTCCTGACCTAATGGATTTTAAACGTTAAGGAATATAGAATATTTCTGTTCTAGTTTGAAGTGAAAATAACAGTGCGTAAGTCTGTGAGAGATGTCGGGATGCTCGCGCTCCTTTTTCTGTTTCGCGCAGTAAAAATTCTGAAATTCTATGAAGGATTAGTTATCCAGGCCGCATCAGGCCGCATCCATTCTTACTGTGTTGTACACGGAAACGTGTGTCCAATAAAGCGGCGTTGAAATTTTCTGCCCAAGCTTGCCTGTCTTCTTTTGTGAACGATTTTTTTGAGGCGTGCGGCGCGCCGTTTCACGTGCCTGGTGCGGCGCATATCGAGGGTCTCGTCGCGTGGGCGATACGGGAAATTATGAGGGAACTTTCAAGCTTTTTTCGCACGAAGAAATTTCTGAAGATACTAATCCCTGACATAAAAATAATGTTTCAAATGTACTGAACTTCTTCCAAAATGGAAAATTGAATGCGCAATTATTTTATACAAATTTACCAAATGACCAAAAATTATGTGAATCTATAGAAAATTTGGAATTTATTTTAGGTTATTCACCTTGAGTTACCATAAATAACCTTTGAAATTAGTCAAAATTACCGAAAATTTCCATATATTTACGAAAAATTTTTTATTTTATTGCAGGTTATTTATCTTAAGTTACCATGAATTACCTGTAAAATAAGTAGGAATTATCAAAAATTTTACAAATTTTCGGGAATTCTTCGTTCCGATTTTAGGTTATTCGTCATAAGATACCATAAATTACCTGTAAAATTAGTATAAATTACCCAAAATTTTCCTGAATTTTCGGAAATTTTTTGAATATAATTTGACGTAATGTATGCTTTTACGCGTTATTTCCCTTATTCTCCGAGATAACCTCGGAACATAGGCTTTTTACAAAATGAAGTCTCCATTTCGTGTCTGCCATTTTGAATTTCTAGAACCAAATATCATTTTTGAACTCAGCGACTCCGAAAGCGTAAGTGAAAGTTGATTTTCATTCCATACTTTTTTTTTTTATACAAGTCGGTCGCCGTTTTTTCCCGCCATTTTTAATTTCAAAAAACCTATTATCATTTTTGAATTCAGCGACCCCAAAAACGTATATGGAACTTGATTTTCATTTCATCCTCTGTTTTTTTATGCAAGTCAGACGCCATTTTGTGACCGCCATTTTCAATTCTGAAAAACCAATATCATTTTCGAATTCAGCGACCCCGAAAGCTTCCGGATATGTACCTTTTAACACGATTATTACATGTTTAGGGGTTTTGACCGCTGCAAATTTTTGCATAGCCTCAAATCTTGCCTCATTTTGACATGGTTAAGTTTGGTGAAGTTGAAGTGGATATAATTTTAGTGAAAAATGGATGCGTGATTGGAAGATAAATTAATAGATTGGGGAATCGACAAATATATTGATTTTTCAAAGGTAAGTATCTAATGACTAATAAAATGCACTCTGTTTGAATAGAGGGTGCACTTTGATATTGATGAAATTTTTTTACATTTTTTAAACGACATGAATTTCACTCCAGAAAGAGCTTCCTCCTTCCAGCTGGTTTACAGGCTAAGTAACGCATTAGGAGAAATTTAAATTTAATTAATTAATTATTTTTACCTAAGTATATTTTAGCGAATTTATTTCGGATGGATGCAGACTATTTCCGGAGTAAATGTTCTGACGGAACGGATTTCGCATTTAATCAGACATCTTCCTGTTTTCACTTTAACTTTACCGAATTAAAACTCAAAACCGCGGATTAATTTCGGATATGACCGGACTATTTCCGTAGTCGATTTTTTTGAACGTACCGATTTCGGATTTGTTCGGATCACCTTCCGTTTTTTACTTTAACAAAAATAATTTTAGTTTCTGAATTCTGGAATGATTAAAGATAAAGCCAGACGGTTCCTAGAGTCGATGTTTTTGACCGAACAGATTTCGGATTCAATCAGAAAACTTTCCATTTTTACTTTGAACTTTACCGAATCACAACTCAAAGCTGTGAATTTATTTCGGATAGATGCAGACTATTTCCGGAGTAAATGTTCTGACGGAACGGATTTCGCATTTAATCAGACATCTTCCCCTTTTCACTTTAACTTTACCGAACATAACTCAAGGCCGCTGATTAATTCCGGATAGGACCGGACTATTTCCGTAGTCTATGTTTTTATACGTACCGATTTCGGATTTTTTCGGATCACTTCCCGTTTTTTACTTTAACAAAAATAATTTTAGGTTCTGAATTCTGGACTGATTTGAGATTAAGTCAGACGGTTCCTAGAGTCGATGTTATTGATCGAACAGATTTCGGATTTAATCGAACAACTTTCCTTTTTTACCTTCAACCTTACTGAACAACAACTTAAAGCTGCGGATTTATTTCGGATAGATGCGGACTATTCCCGGAGTAAATGTTCACGTCCGAACAGATTTCAGATTCAATCAGACGACTTTCGGTTTTCACTTTAACTTTATCGAATTAAAACTCAGAGCCGCGGATTCATTTCGGATAGGACCGGACTATTTCTGGAATCGATGTCTTTGAACGTACCGATTACGGATTCATTCGGATCACTTTCCGTGCTCTACATAAACAATTGTTCATTACGATAGGTGTGACTTAAGTGGCATATTTTGGCACGGCGTGTAGTTAGCGCCCGAGCGGAGCGCCACTTAAGTCTCAAGTATCGTACAACATTTTAAAGCACTGACTTACTCAAATTCGCACTAACGTTTCGTCTATGCGTGACTTTAAAAAGGTTATTACAGCACCGTGAAGTTAGGGCCCGAGCGTCAGCGAGGGTCATAAGAACGGTGCCGTAATAACCTGTTTAAGTCACGGATAGGCATTATTTAAGTGCAAATTTGAGTCACACAGTTCTATAAAAATAATTCCAGGTTCAGAATTCCGGACTGATCTCAGATAGAGCCAGACTATTTCTGGATTCGATGTATTCGAACGGACATATTGCAGATTTTATCGGACCACTATCCGTTTCCACTTTACCATGAATTATTTCGGGTTTCCAATTCCAAACTAATTTCGGATGAAGCCGGAATATTTCCAAAATCGAAGTTCTCGACCGGATAGATTTCGGATTTAATTGGACCACTCTCTGTTTTCACTTTAACCAAAATATTCTCAGGTTCTGAGTTCCCGACTAATTGAGGATAGAGCCGTACTAACTTCGGAGTCGATGTTTTTGCCTAAATAGAGTTTGGATTTATTGGGACCACTTTCCGTCTTCACTTCAGCCAAAATAATCTCAGGTTCTGGATTCGGGACTAATTTCGGATAGAGCTAGACTATTTCTAGAGTCGATGTTTTTGATCAAACAGATTTCGGATTCAATCGGACAATTTCCCGTTTCTATAGATGCGGACTATTTCCGGAGTAAATGTTTCGACGGGACGGATTCCGGATTCAATCAGACAACTTTCCGTTTTCACTTTATCTTTACTGAATTACAACTCAAAACCGCAGAATAATTTCGGATAGGATCGGACTATTTCCGGAGTCGATGTTTTTGAACGTACCGATTTCGGATGCATTCGGATCATTTTCCGTTCTTTACTTTAACAAAAATGGTTCCATGTTCTGAATTTTGGACTCATTTTGGATAAAGCAGGACTATTTTTGGAGTCGATGTTTTAAAAAATGCGTATTTCGGACATGATCGGACCACTTTTCGCTTTCACTTTAACCAGAATAATTTCTGATTCTGGATTCTGGACTCATTAAAGATAAAGCCAGACTGTTTCAAGAGTCTATGTTTTCGAACGGACAGATTTCGGACTGAATCGGACCACTCACCGTTTTCTTTTTAGCAGACATAATTTCAGGTTCTGAACTCCAGAATCATTTCGGATGAGAGCGGACTCTTTATAGAGTCGAACTCTATTGTCCATCCAGACTTCGGACTCAGCCAGACAAATTCATGATTCGTTTCGTACAGTTTCCCGATTAGATCGGAAAGGTTTCGGAAAAAATTCTTGAATCGGACCGATTTCGGATGAGTTCGGATCAATTCCGGAATCCGAATTTTTTTAGCAGGGATGTCTTATTCTTTTACATGGACAATTCGCAGACAGCTTTCAATTTTGTTTCCCGAAATGCGGTGTCATTAGATTAATAAGGAGGGTCCAGGTATTCGGTCAATAAAAAATTTATTTTTGTAAGTCATTTGTTGAATTTTTATTCAGAGGACAAAATACTTACACCCTACTTATGCTTCTAATATAATTGAAGAAAAATAGAACAAGGGCTGTACGCTATCATCAAGTTACTGTTTTAATTTTGGATTGAAACGGCTGCTATCAAATTAAAATGTTGAAAACAGTTGCCAACTATATCTATATTGTTTCGATATTTACGTCGCGTCGCATTTTGAAACAATCCTCGTATGATGACAATATGATTCGAGAAAATCATCTACACTCCGATCATGCTGGATTTATTTCAATCAATGTTTCCTAGGAGGTAATCCTGTTCATTGATAATCTCAAAACATGTTCGGTTAGCCTAGTCGTTAGACTCGTACACAACAAAAAAGTTTAAAATGTTAAAAACCGGTCTTTCTAGTCTTCATTTGGTAGCCTTGTTCTCTTGCATATATTTTTCTGAATCACGTGAATATTTTCCTACGTGAACATAATTATTTGTTTGCTAGAATAGGTGAAGTTTGAAGTGGAAGAATTCTTTCTGAGACACATCAAAATACTCTTAATCCGAGTTCGAGAAGAAAATTTACTGTGTGCCTGGAAATATTATGGAAGTCGTTCTCCATACGATACAAAAATTGCTAATAAATGACAAGAATCGGAGAGATTATGCTAAGGAGCATTACTTTTCTTGATATCACAATTTTATTGTACAGTCGTACAGTCGTAGAATCCAGAAATTTCGAATGAAAATCAACTGTTACTCAGTAGAAATCAATTTATTTTTATTCGCTTATTTTTCCATTACTGTTGATTGATATTTTCATAGCAAGGCTTTTTTGGCCTTCATTTTACAGAAGGCAGAATTGGCTCGACTTGAGGGCGTTGGACAGCTTCGGCTTAGAATTTTTTTTCTGATAGGTATGGGCACTGAATTCCGTATTTATTTGCTTTTGGGCCTTTTTTGGCTCAGGAGATGAATATTTTCATCTTATACATGAATTTCTCGAAATGCACGAATGTTCCGGTAGCAGACGATTTCGACGAGACTTGTTTAGGAACAGCGAGATCCCGTGAGTCAGCGCTGCTAACGTCACTTAACGGGGCTCTTACTGATCGACGTATCTAAAATCCGCCAAAGTTTGAAATAAAAACGTGAATTATAATTGCCTGAGAAAACATTTAAACAGTTTTGTCCGATACCATCTCCAAACACACCCATTCTAGAGATAAACAAATTCGAAACTATTTATAAATATGAAAATGTAGATAATATTTATATATACCAATTTCAAAATAACAAAGCTTCAAACTGAATTCTTTGCCAATGTATGTATATTTATATATTTCCAAAGTTATCAAATCTACTCTATTCTACAATTTCAGAAGTAATTGACGAATTCATCACATTTGCAATTGAACACTTTCCTAAATAGCCTTCCAGCACATTTCTTTCTTTCTTCTATACCTGAAATCCTCAGATTTTTTATTTGTGTATAATTTTTCTAAATCATCTGATCACTGAAATATAAATTTCAAAATTGCTAAAGTCATCACATTTGCAATTCTGAAATTCGAAAACTGGCTTTTCTGTTACATTGTTTATAATTTTTCTAAGTTACTTGATCACTAGATAATAAATTTTGAAATTGAAAGATTTATGACATGTTCAATACTTCACAATTTTTGAACTGAATCTCCTACACATTTTTTGTGAACTATTGAATTCTTCTACTAACCAATAAATGAATTTCGGAATTGCAAAATTGACCATGTATTATTTGTAATCCTAAAATTTGTCTGCAAATTCGTTCATAAATTCAAAAAATTATCTGATCACTGGATGATAAATTTCAAAATTTACAATTTTATCACATTTTTAAGTGTACAATATTCAAACTAGCCTACCTGCACGATGATTTTTGCACTCTAAATTCATCTGATCGCTAATAAAGAAATTTCGAAATTGCCCGATTCACCACATTCACAATCCTGAAATTTTTGAATTGGTCCGTCTGTAAATTTCTTTGTAATTTTACTAAATCATCTGATCACTGGATTATGAATTTTAGAATTGACAAATTTATAACCTGTGCAATATAGTACAATTTCTAAACTGGAACCCCTACACAAGTTTTCGCGAGCTCTAAATCCATTTAGTCGCCGGAAGATGAATTTCAAAATTGCAAAAGTACCATATTTGTAATCCTGAAATTTATAAACTGGCTTGTCTGCAAAATTGGATTATAATTTTCCTCAGCAACCTGATTACAGAGTTTTAAATTTTTAAATTGACAAATGTATTTCATGTGCAATATTGTACCATTTTTGAACTGGATCTCCTTCACATTTTTCCGTGATCTCTAAATCCTTTAGGTTCCCAATAAGTAAATTTCAAAATTGCAAAATTACCATTTTTGCAATCCTGAGATTTGCGAACTGGCCCGTCTCTGAATTTGTTTTTAATTTTCCTAAATCATCTGATCACTGAATGATAAATTTCTGAATTTCTAAACTCACCCGATTTGCATTCCCGAAATTGGTATATTCATAAATATTATCTACATTCCCATATTTAAGAATAATTTCAAATTTGGTTATCTCTAGAACTAAGTGCGTTTGTAAATGGTATTGGCCAGAACTGTTTTAATGTCTTTCCAGACAAATATAATTCTCGTTTTCATTTCGAACTTCGGCGGGATCTCGATACGTCGATAAGTGAGAGCCCCGATAAATGACGTTAGCAGCGTTGACTCGCGTGCTCTGCTCTTCTGGCGTACAACTACATTCTCACTGACCTCACACATAGGATCTGCCAGTTTTTCTCAGTGGACTCTGCTTTTCTGTGATCCGCATCGAAAATTTTGCGGTGATCATCGGCTTGCGAGGAATCTAGGAATCACAACGGACGACCGGGAATTTGTCTTAGATGTTGGTGTCGTGCGGGAAAAAAAAAATAGTGACCGCACGGAAAGGGAAATGGTGCGTCTGCGCGCTCCGCACTGAGACGGTCCTCTGCTCTGATGCGTGGACGCCTGAATGCCCGTTTTCTCGGCGTGTCACGCTGCAAGTCAACTCGTTCGTTCACGCGCTCGAGTGATCGGCAGATAATCCGCCCAAGTCCGAACACTCGGACTCCGAGGGAGACGACGGTTTGGAAACGGCCCAAGAGCTCGGCGGATTGTCCGCCGGAAAAGTTTGGCGCTTATTGAGACAACTAAAGCGCCGTCTTGCTGCCCAAAAAAAGCATTCAGGCGTGCATGCATCAGAGCAGATGACCGACTCAGTGCGAAGCGCGTAGACGTACCATTTCCCTTTCCGTGCAGTCTCGCTGTTGCTGAACATGTCTCACTGACATCGTCTGCTACCGGAGCATTTCTGCATCCCGGAATATTGATGTTCAAGATGAAAATATTCATTTCTTCAGCCCACGGGGAAGTCTTTTGACATTCTCCTGACCACATAGAATTGACATGACTTAAATGTGTACGTGATGGTTTCCCAATAAACTTGGAGGTAGTGTCTGATAATAATTAGAAGTATTTTCTTGTGTTATAAGTTCGTTAATATGTAATTCCACAGCTTCTGTGCCCGATATTAGAACTATATCATTGTGGTCAAGTACGCTTACCTTAACCATTTGCCTTATCATATTATATATTGGGCGCAGAAATCCCCTATCGTACCTACCAATAATAAAATGATCCTTTATTAATGCAGGCAAAGGTCCGACTATTGGTAAAAAATTAAAATCTATTCTGTATTGTAAGTGTGGAGGAAGAGCCATATGCTGATACTGGCCGTAAATAAGTCCCGATGCCCACATTCCGGGCCTTCCGCGTCCTCGCAAAGTCTGAGGCGTATAACTACCGGGTGGAGCTTCAAACATTCCAAGTATCACGATTTCTGCCAGCGAAGTTGGTTCTGTAATTTGTAAGGGAAACAAAAAGATTGGAATAATTATAATGTAAATTCCAGGGACTTTTTATGCACTGGCAAAAATTCCTGGGGATTGTGCCTCACTTCACTTCAAACTACTATGCTTCGAACTGACCATCCAGAAACAGCTCTATATTTGCTGCTCTAGAATAGTCCCAATTGAACCGCTGGATTCCACAGCAGCCCTACGCTCGGGCTAGTAGGCAAGGGAGGGGATACCGTGATGGACGAAGATTTTTCCATGCCTACGGGAAGAACTACGAGCATATATCCCCTCCCATGCCTACCATCCCGAGCGTAGAGGCTGTTGTGGAATCCAGCCGTTCAATTATTGAAAATGATTGTAATTTTGACTCTTTTTTCAATCATTACGCTGTTTTTCATTATAGCAAAAGAATTCTAATCAGTGTAGGGAAATTTTTGTAAACTGTACGGTACCCTTCGCGCGTCCTCGTTCCATCTGGAAACTCAAATCTGTATCGGTACCGAACCCTCTTGACACATTTTCATCTGTAACCGAAAATATAAACAAGTTTTAATTTTAAAATATGAATCATTACGAGCTGATAAGATATTTTTTTTAAATGTACGAAACTTTTTCTGTTTCTGCTCCCGCGCGGACGGCCACGAGGTCTAGGGGGTGCGCGTAAGGGTTCAACGAGTGCCTTTTCACCCTTCGAATTTAATTCTGTAAGAAGAAATAGAATCGTAAGTCCAGGCATTGCGTCGGAAAAATGAGTGGAATTCCCGAAAAAATTCCTTTTTTCAATTTTTTTTTAAAACACTCCGTTAAGGGGTCCTCTTCGACATATTAAAAAAGTGTCCTCGATTAGGAGGGGGACCCGGTGTTTTTTTTTTGGAAACATTTCCAAATTTTGCGTTTGCGTGTACGGGTAATTCTCATTGCATCGTAGAGCAAAATGTCCAGGAGGTGGAAGAAAGGAAATTAGATCATGAGAAAATTTTGTTTAAAAAATAATCCGCTATCTTCAATGGGTTACGAGTTATGGTACATTAAAAATTGTCCAATTTTTTGGATTTTCAGCGAAAAATCGCTAAGTTCCCAAAACCAGTCTTTACCTTTCTTCCTAACTACTCTACAGATAAGTATTGTACAGGTGAGTTAAAGAAGACTCAATTTCCTTTGATTCCAAAAAAAAACCAATGTTCTGACTATAATAAATCATGAGTTATGACCCCTCAAAGTTGACTGTTTCTGCCTATTTTTAACGGCAAACAAAAAAGATTCAAATTTTTTTGAATAAATCGTTTCGGGTTAAGTTTACTTCAATGTTGCTAGCAAATGAAAAAGAGTAAACAAAAATCTGCGTACATCAAAAAAAAAGTCTTCTAGCCCTATTAGTTCAGGAATTGCAAGTAGACCGGGAGATGGTGACAGATGACTTTCTCCCATTTCACCCCGCATGCCTTTTAAAGGGTTGATAGTTTACCCCTAGATATGAAGGACAGAAAGGTTCTAAG
>WSXT02082446.1:0-11963 GCA_011762715.2 Neuroterus valhalla
TTGTTAAAGCTTCTCCGGCTTTAACGAATACATTCTCATCGCGTGTCTCGTGCTGCGCACTCGATCCAAGTTTGTCCTAAACGGTAGAGGAGTTTTTTCGTCCTAACTTTTTTCACATGTTGTGTAGCTTTTATAGAAATTCAATTTTCTAATTTTTAACTTTATTTTTCACGATTGAAACAAAAACTACGCGTCCAATGGGAAAAATTATAACAAACTTAAAGATATTTTTCGGGTGAACAACTTTTCTCTATCAATCTTCTGTATAGGCCTTAGTCATTTTTTCAAAAATTTTATTATTCCATTTTTATACACTTATCTTTCCTGATTGAAATGAGAAATACATATCCTGTTAAAGAAGTTGATAACACATTTAAAGATATTTTTCTGGTACAGAACTTGCATCTATTTGATTTTTCCTAAGCTTGTGTCAATTGTTCGAAAGTTCAATTTTTGCATTTCTATATGCTTTTCCATAAATGGAGCAAAAACTCCTTGTCCTATCAAAAAGTTAATTCTACCGAATTTGTAGATCTTTTTTTGGTGCACAATTTTAGTTCATTTACATTTTCCCTAACCTTACATAGTTTGACCAAAAAATAAATCTTTCTATTTTTCCCTATTTCTTGTGCGACCAAAATTCGAATTTTAGATTTTTTCAGAAATTTCAAAAAGTTGTATTCACGATCTTGTAGGGCTCCCAAGAACAAACATTTTTTTCTCTGACTATCTTTTCAATCTTGCGCTGTTTGGCTAAAAATTCTTATTTTCTTTTATATTTTTGAATGGTGAAAAAACCATAACTCTGACAGAAGCTTTGCTCTTTCGCATTAGAAGAGAAACATAATTAAACTTGATTGTTATACCATCTATCGATTGAAAGAAAACAGCTATCCCCTCATCCTATGCGTACATGCACGCCAGTAAAATAAATATTGAAGCAGGAAGTATAAAGTCAATCGCAATTGGAGATTAGTATTTCAAAGAAGTTTAATTATTAAAGCTTGTCAGTTTCAAGTGTAATATGTAGATATGAAATAATCTCTAGTCAATGTTATATAAAATGAACAATTTATCGTAATTTAGTACTTGAATAAAACTTTCACCACTTCATTAAATCGCATTACAAACATACTATGAACATTTAATTACCTTCATCAATCAGCA
Organism: Neuroterus valhalla; assembly: GCA_011762715.2. Lineage (NCBI taxonomy): Eukaryota > Metazoa > Arthropoda > Insecta > Hymenoptera > Cynipidae > Neuroterus > Neuroterus valhalla. The sequence goes on from WSXT02082446.1 coordinate 1,168, forward strand.
CACGGCAAGTATCAAATGTGTGATGTATACTCCACTCGTTATACATATACTAGACGAGAACGGGAAGGAGGGAGAAAGAGAGAGAAAGAAAGCTGTGTTGGTGCCGTGCTATAGACATTTCCAGTCGCATTGAACGTGACGCGGACGGTGTGTTCACGTTTTTCGCAGGTAGCTGGCCTCGCTCAGAGTATATTCCTTCCCAAAAGAAGCAAAGCTTCAAAATTTTCAAAATGTTCCCCCTCTTTGATTTTTCATCCAAAATAGCTGGTTAACGAACTCGACCTGTCTTTTTCGTCCCTTAATATGTGTGCCAAAGGTCAATCCGATCCGATTAGTCTTTCAAAAGTTATGGAGTATACAGCCGACGACGACAACAACGACGACAACAACAACGCCGACGACGACGATGACATCGACGACGGCAACAGACAGACAACAACGTAAAAACTACTGTTTCGGAATCAGGAGGTCTCAAAACGTGGAGATTTAATAATTTCCGCAAACGTCGATTTTCACACAAAACCAATACCTTCTTATTATGATGAGAATGTAAGAATACTGAACCGAACATGCATGACAAGTCAAACAAGACATGTTTGAAAAAAAAGCTTCAGTAACTTTTGAAGTTCAAAACTTCGTGTTCATTCAAGAAAAAGTCTTCGGAATCGAGTTCCAGCTAACTGGAACGTTTGAATGCTCGGAACTTTTGAGCTGCTCGTATGTTTTGAGAACTTGAACATTTTCAAAAACTCGAAAAATTTCAAAGCAACTAGAAGTTCAAAACTTTAGAAATTTGATTATGTTAACGAAATTTTGACCAGATTCAGTACTAAGGTGTTTATCAAGTAACTGATGAACAAATGAGGATGCAAGATTGTGACCAAGTTCCAGAAGAATTCAATAAATGACTGGATTTTTGGGAATCGCTGTACCAGGAAAATTCAAAGATTCGCTGAACACAAATTTAGGACAGCAGAACGAAAATTCGACATTTTCTATCCAAATTCTAGAGCGCTCGAGAATTTCCGAGGTTTTCGGGAAGGTTGAACTTGACTCAACTCGACTCGACCAATAATAATTAAATTTGAAATGAAATGGAATGACACAGAAGGACTACGTGATTGGGCCTAGCATGGATCAAGAGCCCTAGATGAGTCCTTAATTTAAAAAAAACCCGGATTAGATCAAATGAACGGTTTTCAAGTTACAGACGTGGCAGGGCTGGGTTCCTGTAAAGTTAGCGCACAAGCTATTTTTTATGAAAAATTGACTGTGCATTGTTTTTCTAGAACTTTGGAAGGACTATCCGATTGGATGATTGGACCCAGCATAGATGAAGAGTCCTAAATGAGCCCTAAATCACCGAAAAAACCCAGATTAGATAAGGTTTACAGTTTTGAAGTTACAGGTATGGCGGGGCTGGATTCCTGCGAAGTTAGCGTATGAAATTTTCAATATCATAATCTTACCAAAAATATAAATAATTGAATAATTTCTAAACTTGTGTTTAAATCACAAAAGAAGATTTTAGTGTTGTTAATTCCGTTGAATTAGAAGTACAAGTTATTCTAAAATGAATGAAGAATCAATTATTTTCAAACGATAGATGTTTTTATTACTCTGACACTATTTTTAATATTAACAAATACAGACTTTCAACAATGTTTTGCAGTTTAGAACCTTTAATTTATTTTAAACGCAGGTATTTGATTTTCAAATAAATTCTAGAAAATATTTTATCTTATTGTTATTTGAAAATAATATTTTTGTGAGAAAGCATTTGTTTAGCTTGAGTATTAGGTATTTCGTTAAAAATTTCGTCCTAAAAAAAAAAACTGCAGGATACTAGGCCTCCTTGGTATGCAACACAAAGAATAATAATTCGTTGTTTTCCAGCTTCATTTTTTTCTCCCTTCCTCCTTCCGTTCTTTCCTTTACATAGCTGATGTTTGGTGAGACAGACATGATGCATTGATGCACCACTTTATGACGGATTAGCTCTTTGCTTCGATATTAGTTCAATTACAAAACATTTTCTCGCTTGCAGTTAGTAGTTGGGTGGATGCTTTACAGAATAGATAATTCAAATTACAGTACAGCCTCGGATGACAGGACTGCCACGCTTGGGGCATATGATCTGAAGGAAAAGGGGTTGTGGGATACTATGCGCGTAAGGGAGATAGATATTTAGTGCGTACCGGAAACAAAGAAAAAGGGATGTGAGATTAATAAGGTGGAGAATGGGCTCGAAGTCTGGTCAGGAGTAGACAGTGAATCATACGGTAGCCAAGGAATTGGTCTTATTATAAATGAAAGCGCAAAACAGCATCTTAAAATGTATGAGTGTTCATCTCCTAGAATATTATGGGTTGGAATGAAAGTGGAAATGAAAAGGCTGTTTATTGTAGCAGACTATGCTCCTGTTGATGGTGACCGTAAAGAGGCAAAAGAAACCTTCTGAGACACACTATGAATGATTATATGATAGAAACATGTGATTCGGTTGAAAGTATAATCTTATTCGGAGACATGAACGGTCGGGTTGCTGTGCAGCGCGAAGGTACTGCCAGAGTGCTTGGTGATTTCGCAGATCCAAAAACGAACGGGAATGGGGATAAATTGATTTGTTTATGCTAAGAGAAGGGATTGTTTATTAAAAACACTTGGTCCAGGCATAAAATGATACACATGTATACTTGATAAAGCGTTGAAACATAGCATGCTTGACTTTGATGCGGTAGACGAAAGACTGATAGGATTTGTAAAAGATACAAGGGATTTGAGAGATTTCGAATGCGGAACGGACCACTATCTGATAGCTTGAAAAATAAACCTAGGGCAAGGATGAAGGGGAAAAAGATTCATTAATAAATCAAAGCAGACTAGAAGGCAGATTCGGGCAACAAAAATGTGGAAGGTGCATGGATAATACTGCAGGATGACATCTTCAAAAGTGCATTGGAAGTGTGTGGAGCAGAACAATAAGACACAAGAATGCAAAATGAATTTGAAGCGGACAATAAACAATGTATTTAGGAAATGCGTAGAGATGGCTATGAAAGGAAATAATGGAACTGAGGTACTCGAAATTGAGAATGCTGATGGTAAAATGGTACGGGATTCAGAAATAGTTAAAGACTTTGGGTGGTGTTTCCGAAAAGCTGTATGAAGGTCTAGCTATAGAGCATAACAACTCTGAAACAGGCAATGATACGCTAGACAATTCCGGTGTAAGTGAAAGAAGCAGAATCGGTTTCGACATTATTTCCGTAATTAAACAACTGAAGAATAGCAAAGTTGCCGGTGTGGATAGTATCATCTCAGAAATGCTTGAAAGCGAAGGCGGATATTTATTTTGTGACAGCAGGAATTGATGGATATGTGTGCTGTAAACAGCAAAGTTCCCAATGATTGGAGAAGGACGATTATCATCTCAATCTACAAGGACAAGGGTGATTAAGGCAACTGTAATCTTACTTATAAATAAAGTCATCGGAATAACAAGGGAAAGGAAATAAAATGGATAAAGAGTGCTCAATGTGGATTCATGCCAGGGAGATCATGTACGGATTAGATGTTTAGCTTGATATTTATAAGATTATCGGCAGTGTTATGGGCTATTAGTGAAAATAAAAATGTAACGAATGAAGCTGCAATCGCGATATATCTATTATCATGTGATTGCACCAACCGTGCTGTATTTTAGCAAGATCTGCACGTTTCAAGAAAAGGATAAAAGCAAAGTCAACGCGATCGGCATGTAATTTCTGAGCAATATGTGCGGTAAAACGCTAATTGACAAAGTGAGTAATAAGTGGGTTCTCAAATAATTTGGTGTAGGAGAAACACTATTTGAAAGGAGTGAAAAAAAGCTGAGATGGTTCGGTCACGTTGGAAGAATGGATGAAGAACGATTAACAAAGCAAGTGTGTTCAGGTAGCATGAATGGCAGCGTACCCAGAGGCAGACCAAATATGGAATGGTGAGAATGTATAAATGAGACCCTAGAGAAGAGGAATATAAAGAGCCGTAGAAACACAAGAGCTTGCATGAAAAATGCATGGATGTGAAAGAAAATCTTTGTTAATTATTCGAAGAGCAACAACATTATTTCGTTCCCTGGACTAAAAACTGTTCTTGGTGCATCTTGAAATTCAGGATGAATCATCCTATTTTTTATGAAAGATCGACTAGTCGTTCCTCAATTTCGAAACGACTGGTTCATGCCTTGTAAAAGCTGCGACAATTTTTTGGGGATGCCTAGACGTAGACTTGATGATGCCAACTTTACATGGCTCACAACTCCCCACCAAAATTACGAATGCCGATTTTTTTATTTTGAGCCGATCTGCAATATTTCAAAGACGACGGTGATTCTTTCAAATTCTTTTGTCCAGTAGTTGTGTTTAGATGTTCTCTAAAAATTCAACTTGAAACATTTACAATCTATCGATTTTTATGGAAGTTATACCTGGAAAACGAAACCCGGCTCACAATTCTCAACTCTCCTCTACCCTTTGTCAATTCAGTGACTAAATCGCACAGCGGAACCAAACTTCGACCCATTTTCTCAACATATAAGTTTTCTAGTCAAATGATATTGATAAATATTCTCATGAATGATCGATTTATCAATAATCATACAATTTTTATTATTAAATAAACAATTTTTTCAATAAATAAATTTCCATCACTTTGCATTTTTTGGCTTTCTTGGATGAAATTTTGACTAGGGCGCTTATTACAGATTGAAAATTGATATTTGATCATTTTTTTAGAATAAATAAATAATTGTGTAAATAAATAAATAAATCGCCATCACTTGATAAACTTGCCTTTTTCGGTACTTTCATATGGAATTTCTGCTAGGGACGCTTATTGTAGATTGAAAATTAATGGTAAATCATTTTTCATAAATAAATAAATTATTGCTTGAATAAATAAATTGCTATCACTTACTAAATTTGCATTTTTCGGCATTTTTTAATCAAATTTCGACAAGGGACGTCTATTATGGATTGAAAAATTGATATTAAATCATTTTCGATGAGTAAATAAATAATTGTTTAAATAAATAAAGTGTTGTTGCCCATCACGTTACCCATCACATGTTAATTTTTCGGCATTTTTAACTACAATTCCTACTAGGGACGCTTATTATAGATTGGAAATTATTAGATTTTTTAAAGAAAAATTCATATGGTAAAACGAGTACAAGTACAGAATGCAAATTACATTCAAAAGAAATGAGTAATATAAATTACCATTGTAATTGCATTAAAAATGTGACGCAAGTAATAAATGTGACTAGAGTAATGGTTTTTGTGTTAATAATCATCAACCCCACTAATAGAAATTCCAGTAAAAAATGCGGTAACTAAGAATTTGATGGATGATGACAATTTATTCATTTAAACAATTATTTATTCCATTATAGAAAATGGTTGAATAATTATTTCCAATCTATAATAAGCGTCCTTAGTAGGAATTGCAGTTAAAAATGCCGAAAAATGCACATGTGATGAGTAACGTGATGGTCAATAACACTTTACTCAAAAAATTATTTATTAACTCATCGCAAACGATTTGATATTAATTTTCAATCCACAATAGGCGTCCCTAGTCGAAATTTCATTCAAAAATGCCGAAAAATGCAAATTCAGTAAGTGATAGCAATTTATTTATTGAAACAATAATTTATTTATTTAAAAAAATGATTTACCATCAATTTTCAATCTACAATAAGCGTCCCTAGTAGAAATTTCATATGAAAATACCGAAAAATGCAAGTTTATTAGGTGATGGCAATTTATTTATTTAAACAATCATTTATTTATTTAGAAAAAAAAGTCCAATATCAATTTTCAATCTATAATAAGCGACTCTAGTGGAAATTTCATTGAGGAATGCCAAAAAATGCAAATTTATTGAGTGATGGAAATTCATTTATTAAAAAAATAGTTTATTTAATAATAAAAATTGTATGATTACTGATAAATCGATCATTCATAAGAATATTCATCAATGTCATTTGAGTAGAAAACTTATATGTTGAGAAAATGGTCGAAGTTTGGTTCCGCTGTGCGATTTAGTCACTGAATTGATAAAGGGTACACTTTGCGAGGTCATAACTCGTGACCTATTGAGGGTAGGAGCATGCTTTTGAATTTAAACATATGAATTTGTCAATAAAAACATCAATTGCTTATGAACAAATTTGATGTATAATATCTTCCATAAGCTCATTTCCAGAATGTACGTTTATATATACAAGAATTACAGCTTGGGATGTGTTCAAATTCATCAAGCCGTTCTTAAGATGTTGAACGTGATGTTTGACTGTTATTGATTTTTCCAAAAATATTTTTTTTGATACATAAACTTCAGAAAATATCTTTTATCATGAAAGCCAATCTAGAACAATCCAACCTCGACTAAAAATTCAGAGTCGAATAAGAGAAAAACTGGTTAGCAGAAAATTCCAAAATTGTGGACGAATCTCGACCAATACTTGCGTGGCTGTGTTATTAATTTCCTGCATAAAAAACGAAAGAAAAGTATGAATACACTGTGATTATTATTTATAATAAGCTTGAGAAATGTAACGAATTTCCGTGAAAGTATTTGTAACTGGAACAGTACCCGTAACATCAGCCAAAAATGGAAAATTTCTATCAAAGCCGAGATTGCAACACCTTTCACTCAATTGTGCAGCAATCCGTGAAATTCATCCCTGCTGAAAAGACATCCACTCCAATTCACTCGACAATAATTATTTTGATTCAGCAACGTTGCGGCTCGACATCCGGAGTTTTCGAGGAAGGATTCTGAAATCAGAATACATACATCTTTGTACTCTATAGAACCACAAAAGTGTAGAAGCTATGGTCAAAAGTGCCTCTGGCATTAGGTGTGGAACAGTAGAAGAAGAATAGGCCAAATGAAGCCTCCTAAATTTCAACACCCTCTTTACGGTCGCAAAACCACCCTTCTTCCAGAACCACCCGCCTCGTCGAGGCCGCTTCTTTCCCTCCATCCCGAAGTTTCCACCACCTCCTTCCTTTTCTCCTTCCACCATACTCCAATCCTCTCTTCATCCCTTCCTTCAGGCACCCTCTCGATCCTCACCCTCACCCTCGTGCTTGAAACAAGCGGCGATGACGCGAAATCGGCGCGGACCAATGAACTGGCTCCAAGCTGGGGTGTTAGGGGCTAGCTTTGGGCGTGGCTAGGATGAGACAGGGGGATGGCGAAGCGTGCCCCAGGGTGTAATATCATACCGCTGGTGGATAAATAGACGTGTGAGATGAGTGGGTGGAATGACTAGAAACGGATGCCCAGAGTCAGTATAGTCAGTACTGAACATCGGTCAACCTGCGCCTCCATGCTTTCATCGCCTTTGACTCTTTTTCATTTTCCTTTCCTTTCCTTTCCTTTCCTTTCCCTGCCTTTCCCTCTCGACCCTCACCCTCAGCCACAACCTTATATTCAAACTCATTCTTTCCCGCACACTCTCACAGTCACAGTCTTCATAGGATGTATTATAAATATATATGTATATCATGGAATCCTGAAAGGATCTATAAGGTCCTCTACTCGCGAATGAACAGACAAACGTTTCTCAAGGATATACTAAAGTTATCTTAGTTCATCGTACTTTCCGTTTTTCTGATCCTGGTCCCTTCGTTTTCCTGCCTTTCTTACATTTTCTCTATCAAGAGAGAGTAAGGTAATCAATAGTAAGCCAGCATGCATCAATACTGAGCCATTGGTTCTTATTTCCTATCGACAATTGTTGATGAGAAATAGTGTATATTAGTAGTAAGAAGGGATCAGTACGAAGTCAATAGAAAAAGTTTTGAGTTCATAATACTGATGAATGATGAACAAGTGGGAAAAAATATTATGCACTCAATTAGAAGCTAGAACATTTATTTCCGAGATAGCGATGCAATCATCTGAATTATATTAGCTATTTATCGTATATTTCATACTTTCCAACACGTTGCAAGCTTATTTAGATGGTGCTTTTCTAGTACGGAGTGAACATTTGAAAACTGTACGAGTTGAAAACTGAATCGTATTTAATATTCAAACATGACAGCCATTGCTGCTGGGTGGACAAAAAAATTACGAATAATTTTATTTGGTCATGTTGGTAAAAGGCATGAATTTTCTCATTTATTCAAAAGTTGTCTGGTTTGCGCGCGTCCTTAGGATCTCGCGCTTCGCGCTCAATGATAATCTTACCTCGGGCTCCACGCTCGGTTGTGAATATACCTCGCGCTACACGCTCAGTCATTTTACTTCCCTACATTCGCATACAGAGCTTGTGAAACTCAAAAGCAAAATGTCGACTACTTTGATTTGATGAGAGTGAATTCTCTTTTGTCAAAGCTCTCCGGCTTTAACGAATACATTCTCATCGCGTGTCTCGTGCTGCGCACTCGATCAAAGTTTGTCCAAAAAGGTGGAGAAGTTTTTTCGCCTAATTTTTTCCACATGTTTTGTAGTTTTTCTAGAAACTCAATTTTTTATTTTCTATTTTATTTTTTACGATTGAAACAAAAACTACGCGTCAAATGGGAAAAATTAAAACAAATTTACAGAATTTTTTCCGGGTGAACAACTTTTCTCTATCAATCTTCTGTGTTAGCCTTAGTATATTTTAAAAAAATTTTATTATTTCATTTTAATAATTATTTTTCCTGATTGAAATGGAAACTACACTTCCTGAAAGAAGTTGAGCACATTCAAAGATATTTTCCTGGTAAAGAACTTGGGTCTTTTTGATTTTTCCTAAGCTTGTGTCGATTGTCCGAAAATTCAATTTTTTCATTTTTTCTATGGTTTTTTATAAATGGGGCGAAAACTACTTGTCTTATAAAAAAGTTAATTTTACCGAATTTGGAGATATTTTTTTGGTTTGACCAAAAAATGAATCTTTCGAAGAATAAATTTGAATTTTCGATTTTTCTAGAAAACTCGAAAAGTCGTAAAGATCATCCTGGAGGGCTCCCAAAAAGAAATATTTTTTTCTTCAGACTTTTTTCCATTTCTTGCGTTGTTTCTCCAAAAATTCTCATTTCCGTTTATATCTTTGAATTTTGAAGATGCCACAACTCTGACAATTTGGTTTTTATCGAAAAAAATCATGAGGATGAATTGTTTCACTTTTCACCTACTACAAGAGACCATACTTAGAATTTTTGAGTCTTGGAAAAAAGTTCCTAAAAAAATCTTCAAAATGCTCCTCTTTTACTTTTGATCCAAAATAGATGGTTGACGAACTCGACTTGTCTTCTTAGTCACTCAAAATGGGTGACACAGCACGATCGAATATGATCATTCTTTCGAAAGTTATCGGGTTCACGGATTATTTTTCATTATTTTTCGTAGGATCAAATAGGGAATTTTCGATTTTTTGAGAAAATTCGAAAAGTTGTATTGACGCTCTTGTACGGCTACTAAGAAAAAACATTTTTTCTCTCTGCCTTTCTCTTCAATCTTGCGTTATTTGGCTAAAAATTCTCATTTTCTTTCATATTTTTGAATTTTGAAAATGCCACAACTCTGACAATATTGTTTTCAAAAAAAAAAAATCATTGGAATAAATTGTTCCAATTTTCACGTACTATAAGAAACCATACTTACAATTTTTGAGCCTTGGAAAAAAGTCCAAAAAATTTTTCAAAATGGTCCCCCTCTTTCATTTTTCATCCAAAAAATCGAAAAGTGGAGATCCGTTGAAAATTCAAGATGTGAAATTTCAGACGATTATAATGCCTCCTGAATCATAAATGATGAGAATATAAAATTATTTAATTTTTATCGAGAGAGATAAAAGTGGAAAGAAACATTTTCACCAAAAGGTATAAATTTGAAACCAAGGAAGATTGCTCAGTCAAGAAGAACACAATTTTCAAATTAATTGTGAACATTTGGACCAAGAATTAATAAACCTCCTAAAAACCGTTGAATTTTTAACAAAACATATTTTCCTCAATTATTATATGAATTTTTAAAGAAGTAGTTGAGTTTCCTTCAGAAGTATTGAGTTTCTAGCTGAGGAGGATAGGACTTTTCAACAAAGTTATTAAATTTTCAACTTAGACTTCTAAGAAATGAAATTTCTAATAAAAGAGAAGAATTCACAATCAAGAGTCGAATTTTCAATCCAACAACATTGATTCTCATAACAACGGCTAATTTCTAACTAGATGGTTAAATTTTCGACCAATAAAGAGATATTCCATACAAATCAGTTGAATTCTCAACCCAAAAATATTAAGAAAACAAGTTTTACACAAATTTTTTAATTTTAAACTGGGAGGATGAATCATTATCTATAGGATAGAATAGAATTTTATTTCTCCATGTATATCCTCATTGGACTTTTACATATATGCTAAATTTTTTACCTTCTTACACTCAGGCTTTGGCATCTTTCCCCATACTTTGGATTTACAAATTATGATACATTTTAGCTCACTCATCCTATTCCACACTTACAAATCGTATATTCATCCACTCTAAATTCTTTCACCTACCTCTAAGCTTATTGCTTGATATTTCTGTTTGGTAATATTTATAAACATACTACAATACTTAGCGTATTTAGGGTTGGATCACATTCGGTTTCTTTACTCGTCGATTACAGTCTCTTCATCCATCAATTCCTTGTTTACTTTTTCTTTGCAAAGTTTCTCAACTTGGCTTGCATATCTGCAGAGACCGATATTTAGTTTCCCTGATAAAGTGTTGCATAACTTTTCCACTAATTTGGGTCCCTGCCT
>WSXT02082457.1:0-11963 GCA_011762715.2 Neuroterus valhalla
ATATCAGATATCGATATATCGGATTCCATCAATATCGGCAGAAAATATCGATATCGCATGCTCAAAATATCGATATTCTGATATATCGATATTATATCAACAAGCCTAATCGACAAAGTTGTAAAAATAAAACTCCGTACCCCAAATGTTCGGAAAATCATATCGTGCTACACTTGGTTACATGTACAGTACCGACACTTTGTTTTTACCTCTGAGGACGCCAAAGGAAGTCAGAACAATATTGCTCAGAAAAATTTCCATGTTTCCAGAGTGTGACGCAGCATCCAAGTCAAGCCATATTTGTTCCGAGCTACTTAAGGTGAAAATATTTTCGAGCTGGAGGACCTGGTTAAACTTCGAGTTGCATTTTAGTTTTGAGGCCATAGCCTTCAATCTAACAAAGCTTTTTGTACCAATCCGATTCTGCTCTTCGTCCTCCTGGGTTCATCAAAAAAGCTTGATCGACCAGCTGGATCCAGTCGGTCTCCAACGTGGGGCATTTGGCCCACATAAACATAACCTACAAACAAAACCTACAACCTCTGTTCAAGAACAGCCCTGGAGATGCCAACTGCATCGTGAAGCTGAAAATCTATCAGAACTGGATAGATCCACCTACCAATCTATCTACCTTCAACTGGATGATCAGCCCGTCAAACATTTTTAGAAATAATAAATTACGAAAAAAAAAAAGGATTACGTAATTAAGGTACAGTCCTTAGGCTATAGCCTACTTTAGCCTATTGGTTTCGATAAGGGATACTTATAAAATCTACTAAGTTGGAGTTCCTGTGCAAGAACTTTGCAAATTTGTTAAATTTACAATTTACTCCCTAAACTAGTACTGCTTTCATCCTCCTCCCCATACTTTCCAACTCCTAAAACCAACCCCTAGTTGGTCTTTTCCCAACTTCACCACTTACTTTCCTTCCCCAAACGGTTGCTTTCATTCATTGCTGCTTTGTCTCTTATTATTAGCGAATCGACAAACTTTTTAATCTTCATTTTACCCAATTAGGAGCAAGAATTAATTATGGATTTTGTTCACGCTGTGGTAACTTTTTCTTCTTTTTATTCTTTGCTACTTTTTGAACTCCTTTTTCTTTGCGCTTGGGGAACTTTCTTCAAAACTTCGAAGTAGAATAAATAAATTATTTATTGTATCATTTATTAAAATGATGCTTCCGTTGAGGATTTACATATTTTGGTAGGAAATGCAACTTTTGGATACAAAATCATGCAATATATTTCATAACTATATTATTTATTAAAAAATTGAACTTTTTAGTAGAGGACTGACAGCTTTTGAGAAATCATATTTTTGGTTAAAAAATTCAACAGCGTTGAAAAACGCGTCTTTTGGCTTCAAAATTGAACAATCATGTTGAAAATTCTTCTATTTTGAATGAATATCTACCTTCTATGTGAAAGGTTTTAGTTATGTTTCACAAATAAAATTTTGGTTTGAAAATTTAACTGCTTTGTAGATTTGTGCTTGTTCTTTGTAGAAATTTTTTATAGAGTAAAATTCTTTGTTATTCTCTTTTGTATAACAATTATAATAATTCACGCTTTTTATTCATGATTTCGTATTTCCATGCAGATATTCCAAACTTTGATTCTTGAAAAATCGAAATTCGACGATTATTTCAGACAAATGATTCTACAGTGAAGAAGAAAAAATCTTCCTTAGTCCGGATTTGAACGAGGAACGCCAATTTATCCCTTTTTAACAAATGTTGCAATAGCAACCAAATAGTTCAACTTTCAACTTGGTAAATATATTCTAAACAAAATGACTTGGTTTGTACAAGAAAAGATTAATTTTCTACAAGGAAAAACCAATTCCGAAGAAAATGCATCAATTCTTAACACAGTTTTCTAATTTTGGAATCAAAAAGACGCAGTCTTTGCAGAATAGCAGATTTTTACCCCTAATATAATATTTTTCAACAAATAAGTTAATTTTATACCAGGTTGTTATGTTTCAAGACAAGACAGATTGGTTTTACGTGACTTGAATTTTCAAGCCAGGGTGATAAATTTACAACCAGAAAATTAATTTATAACCCAATGATTCAATGTTCGAATCTTTATTTTTCTATAACATTGTTAAATTCCAATCATGAGGAGATAAAATTTCTATAAAAATAGTTGAATTTCAAACCCGAAATATTATCTTCTATCAAACAATTTCAGCTCTTAGCTAACATTTCGATATTCAGATAAATGATTTGATTCTTATTCAACCAGCTGAATTTTCCAGAAATTTGGAATAATAAACAAAAATAGACATATCTAAAGAAGAAAGTAATTGACAAACAAATAGTTCAATTCTCTACCAAACCATTCATCTTGCAAGCTCAAAAGACGAGTTTGTACAAAAATTTGGGATCAACAACTCAAAATCTGGATTTCTTAAAAAGAAAAGTTGCTTTCTACTCATTCTTCTTCTTTATTCATAATGTGTCACCGAGATTTGAGATTTGAGCGTACGAGCGAGAGAGAAAGAGCGCAGCCGCATCTTATCCTACTTATTTGTTCTCATTCTTACCGTGAAATTTTATCCATCTTATTTTTCTTTGTGACTTCCGTTTCCTTTGTCATTCACTCCTCTTCCACCTCAACCTTTTCCTTTAGACTATCAATTTTCCATTGTATCGCTTCCTCTCATTCCCTCATTCACCCCCTTCCTCCTCTTCCCTCCCTGTCCTTGCTCTTTTAATACCCTCACAACATTTTCTTGCCAGCTCCCTTCATCTTCCATTCCTCTCATACATCCTTCCCATGCATGTTCTCATGTTTCTTCTTCCCATTCACATATTCTGCATTCTCTTTTTCTTCCGAATACAACGCTTCTCTGACCTCTGATACTTTGGTAGTGGTTCCTTTGCTTGAATCTTATACCATTTACTATGTTTCGACTCCTCAATCTTTCCCCAACTTTCTAGAAATTGACTTTTCTTATATTTTTCTTCTAATTTTTCAAAGTTTAATCCCATTCCCTCTCCTGTACCTGTATATGTATCTGTAGAGAACTCCCTTTTTTATTTTTTCCATTAATTTAACTCAATCGCCCTACCGCTTCTTTCTCTTACCTGCTCCACGGATTCCCTCGCTAACTCCCCTTCCTTTTCCTCTATTAGCTTCCTTTCAAATTTCCATGCCCTCTTTCCTGCTCTGGTACTTCATTTATCCCATTGCGCTTTTTATCTCACCATATATCTAGGTACACTCTCACTCCTAGAGTCCATTTCACATATCGCTTCTACGACCTTTCCTTCCATCCCCATATTTCTGTTCCATATCCTATAATTGGTCATACCAGGGTATCAAAGAACCAAATTATTCTTTTTCAATCTTCCTTTAATCTTCTTTTTTCTATACCTCATACGTATTTTTATTGCCCGTGTAGCTTCTTCCATCTTCACTCCCTCCCATCTCCTATTCCATACTTTTTCTTACCCTCCTTTTCTGAACTTCATTATCTTCGTCTTTCCTACATTTGATTCAAATTTCTCCTCGTCAAAGTATTCCTTTAACCCTACAAATAGACCCACCATCTCCTCTTAATCTTCTGCCATCATTACCATATCATCTACATATGCCAGTGTATATATCTTTGCTTTTCCCATCTTGGCATCTTGTTCTTTTCTCCTCATTCTCTTTACCAAGCCTGAGATCAAGATATTAAATAAAAGTGGGCTCGGAGGACAACCTTGTCTCACTCTTCTCGCCAACCAGAAACTATCGCTCACTTGATCGGCTACTTGTTCCCTACATTTCTTCTCACGAAAGATTTCTGAAACTTTCTTTATCAGACCTTTCCTTATAGCTTTTTTATCATAACCTTTCCCATTTCTTCCCAGTCCATAGTATCGAACGCTGCTTTAAGGTCATTACTCTTATTCCTCTCTCATCATTCCTCTTTTCTCCACTTGTGATCCTCCTATTTATTATACAATTTACAACGTAAATTCTTTCAATCAATCCCATTCCTTTTATACATTCCGTCGGATTCGGTGGCACTATCTCTTCTCCCTCAACTTCTTCCTCATCTTCTTCCTCAATTTCTTCCTCAACTTCTTTCACTAATTTCTCCGATAATACCGTTAAATATAACTTGTTTAAGGTTTTTATTAGCGTCACTTCCCTATAGTCTTCAACCTTCCTTCCTTCGCCTTTTTTCAATATCAGAACTACTACCCCTTCTTTCTATAGCTTTCGGCCATCCCTCTCTATTCCATCCCTACCCTTTTGCACATTGTCCATACCCCTCCTTCTAGTTCATTCCCCCCATATTTCCATACTTCACATGGAATTTCATCCCGACCTGGAGCTTTCCCCCCTTCCATTGTTCCTAAAACATTGAATTTTTCTTCTCTTCTCATGTCTTCGTCTCTTTCTCTTACCTCTCTCCTGCCTTTCCTAACTTTATTTTCTACCCCTCCTAGTAGATCCATGGAAAACTTTCTCCATTCTACCATCTCAATATCTTGGTTTACTCTTGTTCTTCGTTTCCTCTCTTTATTTACTATTTTTTAAACCTCTTCTCCTGTTCTAGCCTCCTTCGGCCCTTCCTATTTTCCTCCTCTTTTTTCTTATCACACATCTTAGCAAACTCCTCCTTTTTCCTTCTCTATTAATTTCCACTATGCTTCCCTTGCCTTCATCCTCTCAGTTCTTGTATCACTAACTTTTTTTTCTCGTTTCATTCTTCAGCCCATTCATTTTTGTTCCCTCCTTCACTAAATTCTTTCTTGCTTGTTCCCTCTTACACTGTTTTTATTCCTCCTGTCATTATTTCCATCTCTCCATTTACATTTCTTCTTCTTTTTTTCCCCATTTCCTTCTTCCGTTTCCTGCTATATAGTTTGATAATAAAAAAAAAATTATTCTTAACCCATATAGGCCTGATAATTAACTAAGGTATCTCAACTTTTAACCACAAAAAAAATCCTCATCAAAGAGAGGCTTTCCAAACTGAATACTTCAGTTTTTGAACCGATTGCTGAATTTTCAAGGCTAGCCGGACTTTTCACAAGAAAGTTGAATTTCCAAGCCCAAGTTTTATTGGAAAATAGGAGAAAGCAGGATAGTTTTCCAGTTTCGGAGGAGTCAATACAAAATAATTGATAATCAACATTTTTTGTGAAAAATTAACTTACGGTGTAAAATTCAACTATTTGGTTCAAAGTATCAACGTTCTGTTTGAAAATTCATATTTTTGATGTTAAAAAAACGACCAATTGGTTTCGAGTTGAAATTCTTCTTCGACAATTTAAAAAATATCGAAAAATAAATCAATCTGTTCGAAGTTTCTCGCTATTGGAGTAAATATATTTTTTTATTAGAAAATCAACCATCTTGTGGAGGAATAGTTTTTTAGTGAGAAGAAATACATATTCGATTGCGAAATTCAACTGTTCAATAAATATTTATTTTGGTTTTGATTCCCAATTTAACAATTTTGTTGATTAGTATTGTACTAAGTTGAAAACTCGTTCGTAAATAATTTTTTTTTGCTCAAAAAAATTTATCTATTTGGTAGGAAATATAGTCTTCCTGGGAAACAAATTTCCAAATAGAAAATTCATTTGCCATTTATTACTTACTCTTTTTTTTTTTGTTAGAAAATTAAATTTCGAACTCTACAATTGAATTCTTCTGTTCATTTTTTTTTTTTTTACTCAACGAGCGGATTCCACTTTCAGAATAGGTGAATTACCAGTTCAGAATATATATATTTTCTCAAAGAAGGTGATGTGACTATAAATTGTTGAATTTTCTACCAAATAATGAATTGTCGAACGAATTTTCAACATAGAACGGCATTTTTCACCAAACAAATAGTTTAATTTTTCAACATCATGATAAATGTTCAAGTTCGAACAAATAGTATACGAAAAAAAACTTTATAAACCGGAAAATCCACATTTTCAATACTGAATAATCCATGGAAAAAATAATCTACAGGGTGCACTTATTTTTATCACGAATTTTCAACCAAATATCTAAATTTGCTTTTAACAAAATTATAAATTTGCGAACGAAAGTTTGGTATTTTCATTTTCATCAAGAAATTTAATTCTCAACTGGAAAATAGAAGAAATTTTCAAGACAATAGTTGGAATATTTGTTTATACTCTCTCCTTATTACGGGTTTGAGAGTCTCTGTATAACCTTCTCTCTATTCCTTCGCACACTTCACCACTAACTCAGGGTTGAGGGGGCCTACAGTTTAAGGTGGGTTCCGAACCACCAAGAGCAACAGCTACTTAATACTGAGAGAACTTGAAGAACTCTAGAGGTATCGGGCTCACGACTCTCCATGGCTCGCCGTAGCTCTTCCAGAGTGCGAGGCGGGAATCGAACCTACAACCAGACAGCGTGGGTCCAAAGCTAATCCATGCCTTAGCCCTCACGACCAACTGACCACCCTTCCAAGACAATGGTTGAATTTTCAACCAGAGAGATAAATCTTCAACCAGAGACACTAATTTTGCAAAAAAAGTAAAACTTTGAATACATCGGTTCAAGTTCCGACACAAAAAAGGTGACCTTTTTATCAAAATAATTGACTTCCAAAAAAAATATTGTAATATTCGAACCAATCATTTTCCATTTAGGCGAACGAAGTACATGAAGGAAGAAAAGAACAAGTTTCTTGAAAAAAGTAGAAATGAAAAAAAAATCATATAGAAATGGTGAAATATATGTCCAGAAGATTAAAATTATAAATAAACAAATTTAACGCTGTGGGAGTTTGCTATTATGATAAAAAAGGGATGCTCTAAGGTTTTAGTGGCTTATTTGCTCAATGCTCCACTTATTGATAGTGGCGTTCCCGGTTCAAATCCCGGCTGGGACAAATTTTTCTTATTATCCAGAAAACTGTCCCTCCAAATTTTCCGCGATATTTCAAAATCCGAAATTTGTAATTGAATCAACAAAAAATTGAATGGTAATAAAGACTGTGTTTTGTGATTCCACAAATGGGTGGTCCTCATTGGCTTTAATATACAAAAAAAAGGCTAGACGATCGTTATTTATAATAATAAACACGCGTGATGAGACTTTGGAATATTCAGAATTAACTTGATTTATCGAGCACCAACACTGCAGAAAATGTTACCAGATGCTCCTCAATCGGTAAATGTTTTCTGAGTAAACAAAGCTGGTCTAGAGCCACATATACTGACTTATCCTGTTTATTATCGTGTTTTCTATCTACGCTGGGGGGCTGAGGTTACGAGGCTGGACCAAAAATTCATTCACGTCTTCTGACGACTTGGTCTATTTTTATTCCTAGCTTTTTATTCAAAGACGTGAGAAAATTTTCCCAGAATTCGTGAAGAAAGACAATTGCAATTTTCAGATCTCAAGCAAGTAATTTAATAATTTGAAAAATTAGTTAACTAATTTGGATAAGAAGGAGTTTCAACTACATAGTCCGAAAAAAGAAGTAGTCTACACTTTACATGTGGCTGGGCTACCCGTATGGATTTTGAGCCGGTGAATCTAAATGTAGTGTTAAAATTTCCCCTAAACTCTACATATTTTCCCCTAGGAAAGAGTAATAGTGTTGAATCTAAAGAATTTCAAACTGCGTTAAAGTAATATTTATTCAAAGGCGAGTATAATGAACAATGTGGTTCTTAGGTATTCCGAATCGCTTTTTTTAAGCTGGACATGGGCATCTTTCTACATTACTTCGGAATATCCCTAGCATAGGAGGAAAAAAGTGTATTACTGAGAAAAACTTGAGATTTCCCGACAGTTTTATTTTATAATGAAAAAGCTGATATCTTCAGTATTTTAGGTTACTGAATTTACGCGTGAATTGAGAAATTTTCTACAGTATCTCAAAATTCCCCTAGCCTAGCCCTTAGCCGACACACTGGGGTCGTTCGTGACCAGGTCTTATACTTTCGAATTTCCGTCCCCTTTATGTTCGGAAAACTATATATATATTTTTTTTATTAAATTGAAAATTTTTCGCATCGCGCTTATATTGTCTTAAAAAGGGGTAGTTAATGGATAACTGTGAATTTTTTTACGATGAAAAACAGCTTAGTTCAGTCAGGATAGACGGATATGTGGCTGGGGTCAGTAACGCCCCAGTGTGTCGGCTATGATTGACGCCAGAAGTGTGTCGGCTAAGGGCTAGGGAAAAATCGATAAACTGATCGAAACTTGAGGTTACATGGAGGCTTTGTTTTGGCACGAAAATTGATACCTTTCCGTATTTTGAGTTGCTGAATTTATTTCTAACATAAAAATTCTTCTACTGTATCTAGAAATTCCCCTAGCCTAGGGAAAAAATCGGAAAACCAATCAATTTTTGAGTTTTTCACGATCGAAACTTCAGTTTTGCAGAGTTTATACTTTCTCATGAGAAAGTTGACATCTTTCCGCATGTCAAGTTGCTGGATTCATATCTGACACGAGAATCTTTCTACACTCCCTCGAACTTCCCTTAGCCCAGGGGAAAAAGTAAAAAACTAAGCGGAAATTAAGGTTCACTGAAGCTTTTTTATCGGAAGACGCCGATATATTTTCCTATTCTAAGTTGCTAGATTCCTATCTGAGATGAAAACTTTTTTACAGTACCCTTGCATTCCCCTAGCCTAAGGAAATGGTAGTAAACTGAGCGAAACTTGAGGTTTTCACAGAGATTTTACATTTTCACGAGAGACCTGACATTTTCCCGTATTTTGAGTTGCTGGATTTATATCTGACACAAGAATCTCTCTAGATCTCCTCAGGATTCCCATAGCCTGGGGGAAAAAAGTAGAAAACTAAGCGGAACTTGAGGTTTCACGGAAGCTTTACTTTTGCCAAAGAAGCCGACATCTTTTCGTATTCTAAGTTGCTGAATTTATATCTCAAACGAAAATCTTTCTACACTACCTTGAATTCCCCTAGATCAGGGAAAAATGGTGAAACTGAGCAAAACTTGAAGTTTTCACAGAGTTTTTATTTTCGCACGGGAAAGATGATCCCTTCCCGCATTTCAAGTTGCTGAATTCATATCGAACACGAGAATACTTCTACACAACCTCCGAATTCCCTTAGCCTAAGGGAAAAAAGTAGAAAGTTAAGCGGAACTTTGGGTTACACGGAAGCTTAACTTTTGCAGGAGAAGCCGACATCTTTTCGTATTCTAAGTTGCTGGATTTATATTTGACACGAGAATCTCTCTACACTACATCGAATCCCACTAGCCTAGGGAAAAGGTGTAAAACTCAGCAAAACTTAAGGTTTTCGCAGACTTTTTATTTTTTCACGGAAAAGCTGATATCTTTCCTCATTCCAAGTTGCTGGATTTATATCTGACACGAGAATCTGTCTACACTACTTCGGGATTCCCTTAGCCTAGGAGAAAAATGTAGAAAGTTAAGCGGGACCTAAGGTTTCACGGAAGCTTTATTTTTTGCAGAAGAAGTCGATATCTGCTCGTATTCTGAGTTGCTGGATTCCTATCTGACTTGAGAACTTTTCTACAGTACCCTCCGATTCCCCTAGCCTAGGGAAAAAGTATAAAACAGATGAAAAGTTCAGTTTTCCATAGAGATTCCATTTTTTGACGAGAGAAAGACATCTTTCCGTATTTTGAGTAGCAAGATTCCTAATTAGCATGAGAATTTTTCTACGGTAACCTTGAATTCTCCTAGCCTTGGGAAACATTGAAAAACTGAACCAAATTTGAAGTTTCTACAGAGTTTTTTTTGCACAGGAAAGCTGTTACCTTCCCGCATTTCAAGTTGCTTGATTTGTATATGACACGAGAATCTTTCCACACCACCTCGAAATTCCCTTAGCCTAGGGGAAAAAAGCAGAAAATTAAGCGGAACCTAAGGTTTCACGGAAGCTTTATTTTTGCAGAAGAAGCCAATATCTGCTCGTATTCTAAGTTGCTGGATTCCTTTCTGAAATGCGGGATTTTCTACATATTGGCAATTTAAATTTACCGTACGCTATCTGGTGGTTTCAATATGGCTGTCAGGGGGTCACTCAAATCGGCATATATGTGGTTAAAGTTCCCATGTTAAAAGTGCCCCCGTAACCGCCATTGTCGCAGTGCCCTCCTGCCCGCGGTGGATGTTTTCATTGCCAATACCCTCGAATACCCCTAGCCCATGGTAAACGTAAAAAACTGAGCAAAACTTGAGGTTTTCGTAGACTTCTTATTTTTGCACGAAAAAGCTGATATCTTTCCGCATTTTAAGTTGCTGGATATGTATCTGA
Source organism: Neuroterus valhalla (assembly GCA_011762715.2). Lineage (NCBI taxonomy): Eukaryota > Metazoa > Arthropoda > Insecta > Hymenoptera > Cynipidae > Neuroterus > Neuroterus valhalla. The sequence continues at coordinate 10,252 of WSXT02082457.1, forward strand.
CACGAGAATCTTTCTACACAACCACGAAATTTCCTTAGCCTAGGGGGAAAAAGTAGAAAGCTAAGCGGAACTTAAGGTTTCACGGAAGCTTTACTTTTGCAGAAGAAGCCAAAATCTTTTCGTATTGTGAGTTGCTGGATTTATATTTGACACGAGAATCTTTCTACACTACCTCGAATCCCCCTAGCCTAGGGAAAAAGTGTAAACTGAGCAAAACTTGTGGTTTTTACAGACGTTTTATTTTTGCACGAGAAAGCTGATACCTTTTGCATTTCAAGTTACTGGATTTATATCTGACATGAGAATCTTTCTACAGTACCCTCGAATTTGCCAAACCTAGGGAAAAAGTAGAAATCCGATCAAAACTTGAGTTTTACACAAAGATTTTACTTTCTTACGAGAGATCCGACATGTTTCCATATTTTGAGTTGCTAGATTTATATACGACACGAGAATCTTTCTACACTACCTCGAAATTCCCTTAGCCTAGGGGAAAAAAGTAGAAAGCTAAGCGGAACCCAATGTTTCACGGAAACTTTATCTTTGCAGAAAAAACCGATATCTTTCCATATTCTGAGTTTCAAGGATTCCTATCCGATATAAGAATTTTCTACAGCACCTTCGAATTCTCCTAGCCTAGGGAAAAAGTGGAAAACTGATAAAAACTTGAGTTTTCCACAGAGATTTCACTTTCTTACGAGAGACCCCACATCTCCCCGTATTTTGAGTTGCTGGATTCATATCTGATACAAGAATCTTTCTACATCTCCTCAATTCCCATAGCCTCGGGGAAAAAGTAAAAAACTTAGCGGAACTCAATATTTCAAGGAAGCTTCATTTTTGCAGAAAAAGCTGATATCTTTCCGTATTTCAAATTGCTGGATTCCTATCTGACATTAGAATTTTTCAATAGTACCCTTCAATTCCCCTAGCCTAGGGAGAAAGTGGAAAACTGATCAAAACTTGAGTTTTCACAGAGTTTTGACCTTTTTACGAGAGCAATTTTGTGTGGGGATAATATCTCTGTAAAAACCTCAAGTTTTTTCAGTTTTACATTGTTTTCTTTTGGCTACTGTAGAGAAATTTTTATTTCGATTTCGAACAAAGCAATTCGGGATACGTAGGAACCACATTGTTCTATCTTCTCTCCTTTGAAAAAATATAACTCTAACGTACTCTGAAATTCTTGAGATTCAACACTTGTCCTCTATCCTAGAGGAAAATTGTAGTTCGGATGTTGTGCTTGTTAAAAATCCTTTTTAATATTGCAAAATGAATCAATTTTGAAGGGATACTCTAATTTTCAACAAAAGAATATCATTATTTTTCAAAAATTGGAACAGTTGAACTAAAAATTAAAAAAATTTATATGCAACAATAAAAAACAACAGATTTATAAAAAAATAGTTAATTTTTCAACTAATGAGATCAATTTTCTGTGTTGTGTTTTTTTTTCAAATAACAAGATAAATAAGTTAATTTAAAAATAGGAAGAATTATTTTCTATGAAAAAATAAGATGCTTCAACAAAATTGTCAAATTTAAAAGTAAAAAAATAATTTTTTTCAAGAAAAAATGGAACAGTAACATTTTTAGCATGAAAAATCCAATTTTAAACCAATCATAGGTGTTTTTCATGCTTGAAAAAAGAATTTTAACTGAAGGAGTTGAGTTTTGAAACAGATGAAGTTAATTCTACTGAAAAGATAAAT
>WSXT02082468.1:0-26278 GCA_011762715.2 Neuroterus valhalla
TATTGAAACTTCATTATATAATTTATTAATAAATGAACTTCAGTACATTATGTTAGATTGTAGAAAGAAAAAACAAGTTCAATTTTCGTCACGCTGTAATTGCTAGTAATAAGACTTGTAATTTAGAAATTACAGGGTAGCGATTCGGCGAACAATTTCAAATCTCCAGTATTTCACGGTCAAGTTTTTCAATTTTCCTGGTCTTTTTTCACAAAAATCGGAACAGTTCAACTTACATTTAAAAAAAAACCAATTAACGATACCAAAAAAAGCAACAGATATCAAACAAAAAGTTCATTTTTCAACCAATCTGATGAATTTTCTATGAAAAAATATAAAGTTTTAACAAAATAGTCGAATTTCAAAGTAAAAAAATAATTATTTCCAACCGAAAATGGAACAGTAAGATTTTTAGTTTAAAAACCCAATTTTGAAATAGGCACAAGTGCCTAATACTCAAAAAAAGAATCTTTCACTGAAGAAGTTGAGTTTCCAAACAGATAAATTAACTTTTACTGAAAAGATAAATCGTCAACGAAAATTGAATTACTCAAATTTCAAATTGAAAAAAATGGATGTTTAACTAAAGAAACAGATTTTTAACTGAAACTATGAAATTTTCATTCGGAATAAATTAAATTTTCAGTTGAAAAAAATTGCTTTAACAAAAAAACTAACTTTCGAAAACAAAAAAACACTAATTTCATAAACAAATTATTACATTTTCACAAAAAATTTTGAAGAATCAAATGAAATTGAAACTGTTCAACTAAAGTAGTTGAATTTCAAACCAGAAACGGAAAGACGAATTTTTAACGGAAATGTGGAACATTTAACTGGAATAGTTTGATGTTTGAAAAAAAATTAATTTTCAACAAGAAAATACAATTTTTCGACCAAATGGTTGAAATGTGAACCATAAAAATAGAAATTTTCAACAACAAAAGATGGAATAGTGACATTTTTGACTTGAAAAAATTAATTTTAAACCAAACATAAGAGTTTTTAACTAGATGAGTGTTCGACTAAAATGAAAAATGTTTGGCTGCATAACTTGAATTGTTAACCCTAAAGAAGAATTTTTGAACAAGGATATTATCTTCCGAAGAATTAGATAATTTTCTACAAAAAATAGATTTTTCAACACAATAATTATGTGAAGTTTCAACGAAATAATGGAATGTTTTATTCAAAAAGACAAATTTTCACCGGAACGTCGAATTTTGAACTAGGAAAAGTCAAGTTTCCATGGAAATGAAACAGTTAAATTTTAAGTTGAAGTAATTAATTTTCAACCAAAACTGATGAATTTCTAGGTATAATAATGAGTTTCCAAATGAACAGATGATTTTCAATCAAAAAGATGAATTCCTAACCATATAGAATAATTTTCTACAAAAACGGTAAACTTTCCACGAAGTACATAAATTCTCAAAGAAATAGTTCCATGTTCAAAATCAAAGATCAATGTTTAACTAAAAGTTCAATTTTCACCAAAAAAGAATAATATATTTTTAACAAAGTAGTGATAATTTCAACTAGAGGTAAATTTTCAATCGAAATAATGCAAATTTACCAAGAAAATTTGATTTTTAACAAACAAGTTTAAATTTCAAACAAATAGTTGATTTTTTAACTGAAACAGGATAAATTCGCAATGGACAATGTAAAGAAGCTTTCTATCATATTTCAGGAATATTTCTTCTGCAGAATACCACTTAAACTCTAAGAACTGCTTGAAGTACTTTCTCAACTTAAAATTAGGATGAGGGGACTGCGAAATTGTGACCAATTTTGAATTAAAGGAACGATTTCCAAAAATTCCTCTCTTCTGAATGCGAAATATAATTATTTTCAAAAGTTTCCGTTCCATTTGGTTTCTTGGTTGGCAGCCTAATAAAGATTTGTTATTATTACTAATATTAATATTATTATTATTTTAATTATTATTATTATGTAAAAAATTCCCTGTTACAAGTGAGATTTCACCTCTTCACTGAAACTCCCTGTCCTTAAATAAAAACTTTAATTATTTCTGAAATTCCCTATCATTATTCCGATTATTAAATTTGAGTCAGCTAAAAAAAATTTACAAAGCAAGAAATTTGAAACACTATTATCTTCTAAGGTAGTTTCGTCGAAATGGAACCTGACTTATGGATTGTCTGAAGTTTTCAGAATATGTAAAAAATATTGTTATCTAACGTTTCATACCCTATACAGCTGATTTGACCGTTTGAAAAGTCAAATACAATTAATTATGTTTAGTACTTTTTGCATGGGTCTCCAATAGCTAACATGGGCAATCACCACATTACAAAGTCTAGTATAGAAACGAGACTTCCCACTGAGCCTCAAAACTAAAGATATACAGAAAAATATCGTCTGAATTTTATTTTAAAAAATGACGATTATTGTCCGTTTAGTATGAAAGATATAATGCTGCAAAGAATAATATTTCTGTTCTCGCGTGGCACATCGTAGGATTAGGCAGTATTATCGTTGCCTAAGGAACTGTTACTGTGAATGTGTGTATTTGTATAGGTCGCTTCTATGCGAGTGTACAAACTCAATTCAAATTGTTCACAAATGGTGAGAAAAGAAATTGTCAATTCTTGCATCTATCTGAGCGTGTAAACTTTCGAATGTGACTGTCGCGAGACAACTGCCTTGAGGGAAAAAAAATTCTTCCTCTCATGACGTATAGATATATTTAAATATTTTGTGAATCAGATAAAAGGAACTTTACATTCTTTGAATGAAATGATTATATCTCTTTTTGATTCATAAAAAGAAAGCTGTCATTTTTCGTATTTTTTTAGTAGAATTTTTTAGTCTAGGTTGAGTCAAGTAAATTCCCAGTTTTTGATTAAACTCTCGGTCATTTCCCGGCCAGTAAAATTCCCAGTAATTTCCCGGTTACCCGGTCAAGTCACCACCCTGAATTATTATAAAGTTTACTTTCAGTCGGAAAAACTGCTTAGTAAGGGGGGGGGGGGGGTCATTGTAAGTTTCTACGCTTATCCACGGAAGGGGGAGGGGGAGTCGAAAGTTGCCTAGAATTCGGCTACGTAGTTTATGGACGACCCCTTAGGCATGTATTCCCTTTTCTTCGTTTTTTCCAGGATCAATAGTATTTATCTAATTTTCTAATTACATATCACCTTCACAGGCAGTTTGCGACGACACGTTAGAGAAGCTGAAAATTTCTCGTGAGCGAGATATGGAGGCTCTACACGGCTTCAGTTATGAATTATACCTTGAAATGAAGGTCAGTTGACAAGAATAATTTGAATCCTATGAAGATTTGTTTTATTTGGAAATTTGAACAATTTTGATAGCGTTTTGTTCTACTTTCTTAATAGGATGAATGCGGTGCTGCTCGCAAAAAAGGAGGATCGAATGAATGCACAGGAAATTGTGTACAGCACCTTAACTTTGAGTGGGACTATTATTTCGTCAGTGAACACACTGAAGCATGCGAGAAATGTCACGAGTTGGCTGAAAAATTGATGGATATCAAGGTAGCTATAGGAAATATAATTTATTATAAATTTGTAATGCAATATGAACTAAGGAAAACTCACAGGAGTTTATAAAAGCTCCAATACCGTTTCAAGTCTGAGAGTATTTTGGGAGGATGATGGAAATCTTAGGAAGTTTCTGTTCTGTTAGATTCTGCTTAGGTTTAAGAATTCCTGTCATAGTGATAGAGTAGTCGGTGGTCCTCTCCATCATAAGGACAAAATTGCAGAAGGCTCTTCAGGTCAGAGCACAAACTCATCATGCCTTCTCTGGTTCTGACGTTGTTTTATAGTCCAAAGGTGTCCAACGTGTGAGCAACGGTGTAATAAACTGTCACTCGTCGATCCCTTCTCTTACCATCTTGGATGCGTTCATGCGGTAAGCGCGATGTGGAAAGGGAACCTCGGTGGCCGAGCTGTGTGAACATTGCGCGGAAGTAGGCGTGGTCAGGCGTAGGCAGACGAAGCCTGTGGCGAAACGAGAAGGGAATCCTCGATGTAGCACTCGGAGAAGGGGTAGAAAGGAGAAATGCGCCAACCTTGCATTGGACACCCCTATTTATACGTCCCGATTTGCCTTATCTTCTACTCCCCTTCACATCAGTGAAGAGATTCTAACAATATTGTTGATAACTGGTCCATTATTAGGACACTATTGAGACATTAGACCTGTTTTGACGTATTAAAGAGGCTAGAGTTGTCATGCATAAAAAATTTTTTGTTTTCTAAAAGTTATTATACATATTACTTTTATGTTTTTGTAATGAAAAAGCTAGCATCGAAATTTTTCGGGTAAGATGACACGCTATGTTATAATTCTAAGAACTAAATAGTTATAACATATAATAATTGAAGATTCGCATGAATAAATTTTAGACATGAAAACCCTAACATTTTTAATGTGTCAAAAGAAGATCTCGCGCTAAGCGCTCAATGGTAGTCTCTCCTCGCGCTACGCGCTCGGCTTTTGTACCTCCCTACAGATATATATAGGCATTGTGAAACTCATAAGCGAAATGTCGACTACTTTTATTTGATCAGTGTGAATTCTCTTTTGTTGAAGCGTCTCCGGCTTTAACGAAAACATCCTCATCTTGTGCCTCGTGCTGCGCACTCGATCAAAGTTTGTCCAAAACGGTATAGAAGTTTTGTTGCCTAATTTTTTTCACATGTGTTGTTTTTCTAGAAGTTCAATTTTTTTCTTATTAATTTAATTTTTTACGATTCGAAGGGAAACAACGCGTCAAATGGGAAAAATAAGAAGAAAATTACAGATATTTTTAGGATGAGTAACTGTTCTCTATCGTTTTTTTTTGTAAGCCTTAGACATTCTTTCAAAAATTTTATTGTTTCTTTTTACAGTTATTTTTCCTGATTGAAATGAAAACTAAATATCCTGTTTAAGGAGTTGGTAACACAGTCAAAGATATTTTAATGATAAAGAAACTGTGTCAACTTCTTTTTTCCCTAAGCTTGTGACAGTCGCACAAGAAATAATTTCTTTCATTTTTTAATTGGTTTTCTATGAATGAATCAAAAACTACTTGTCCTATCAAAAAGCTACTTTTACCAAATTTGTAGATCTTTTTTCGTGCACAAGTTTAGTTCATTTATGTTTTCTCGTACCTTGTATAGTTTAACCAAAAAAATAATCTTTCAATTTTTCATGATTTTTTGTGCGGCTCGCCCTGGATCACCCTAGAGGGCTCCAAAAAAGGAACTTTTTTCTACATACTTTTTTTATATCTTGCGTTGTTTGGCTAAAAATTCTCAGTTTCGTGTATATTTTCGACTTTTGAAAATGTCCCAACTCTGACAATTTTGTTTGTATCAAAAGGAGGATTTTCAATTTTTTGAAAAAATTCGAATAGTTTTATTCACGATTTTGTAGGGAATCTTGGAAAAAAGAGTCCAAAAAATTTTCAAAATGCTCCCCCTCTTTAATTTTTCATCCAAAATAGCTGCCTAACGAACTTGACCTTCAGTTTTCGAAAGTGAATGAGTTTACCAAAGGCTATTTTCGTAAGCTATCGTGCTCACAGAAAGACATACATACATACAGACAGATAGACAGATATACAGACAGACAGGCGCATTGGTAAAATAAAGTTTTCTGGGTTCAGGGGTTTTCAGAACGTGGACATTTGACAAAAACAGAGGGGGTCAAATTTTACATGAATCTAATACCTTCTCATAATGATGAGGATGTAAAAACTGTGAGTCCTCACAGTTTAGTTCAATAGAGAACGCATGGACCAGTAATCACCAATATTGTTGGAATCTTCAATTATTACTTACCCTGGTGAACACTATAAGGACATAAAAAAATACTACATTATGAGTGATTCATATAATAATGTAGCCTTTGAAGGCACAAAAACGTTCATCAATGAAAGACGCGCAAAAAAGCTCTAGGCAATGAATAGAAACAAGGTTTAGATGATGATTGGAAGACAGAATTAGGCAACAAAAATGTTAAGGGTGCATAGATAATACCGCGGAATGGAATCTTCGAGACTGCTTCGAGGTGTGTGATACTGCTACTGTAGAAAGAAAGTCCGGTAATGCGTCGTGGAATGATGAGATACGCATCGCAGTCAACGAGAAAAAAGTAGCGTACTCGAGAATGTTGAATATTAGAAGTCTTAGCGATAGGGAAGGGACTAGGGTCATAGATGATTAGAGGGATAAAAATTGGAAAGTGAACATACTTCTAAGAAAAGCAAGAATAAATTCAAAATGGAAGAAGATACGAACATGCAAAATGATTTGAAAAGAATAAGAACCTATCCTGGGAATGGGTGAAGAAGACTAGAAAAAGAAGTACTAGCACTGACGTAGTCGGAATCAAGAATGCTGACGGCGAAATGGTATGGGATCCGGACAAAGTGAAAGACTTAAGATGTTTGAAGGTTGTTGATAACTGGTATTTAATTAAAAAATGAACTAACTGTGAGGACTCACAGTTTGTTTTGACGTTTCGAACGTACAACGACGTTCTTCTTCAGAAAAATGGTTCAGGCTTACATGAACACTAATAAGATCTTAAGTTAGTGAAAGACTGTTGGAGGGGTTTTTTCAGAAAGCTGTATAGAGGTGAAGCCGTGGAGTATATCAACAGCGACACAGACGCGGATACGATAGACAGTTCCGATGTAGGTGGCGGAAGCAAAATCCGTATCGACGACATCATTTCCGTAATAAAAAAACTAAAGAATGTTTAGGCTGCCGTTGTGGATGGTATTCCCTCTAAAATGCTCAAGTTCGATGGCTGATGTTTGTTTGTATGGCTTTGTGAATTTATAAATTGGTGTGCTGTGAGCAGAAAAGTTCCGAACGATTGGAGGAAAGCGATTATTGTCCTAGTCTACAAGGAAAGAGGTGGTCCATGCGACTGTAATAATCATAGAGTGATTAGAGCGATAGATAAGTACTGTAGGAAAAATATTTACTAAAATACCTTTTAATACAGTCATAAGAGTAACAAAGGGAGGAATCTGGGAAGTTCAATGTGGACTCAAGCCAGGGAGATCATGTACGGATCAGATATTTAGCTTGAAACAGATCACAGAAAAAATTCTGAGAGTAAACAAAAAAGTTTTCTGTGCATTTGTTGATATGGGAAAAGCTTTCGAGAAGGTAAATAGAGCTAAGGTTTGTGAGATGGTTGAGTCACGTTGAAAGAATGGGTAAAGAATGATTAAGAAGAAAGTGTATTTAGGTATGGTGAATGGTAGCGTACCCAAAGGCAGAACAAAGGAGGAATAGATAGAATGTGTGAATGAGACCCGTGAAAGGAGGTTGGCCCGTAAAGGATATCGCTTAGTGGATTATTTTATTGGCTCCGCGAAACTCTTTGTACGAGGTGTTTGCTAGAGAGATCAGTAACCGTATGAAAGCAGAAACAGGCTGGACTTCCTTTTGCTGTGTATTGTTTTTATCAGGTCTTACATCTCATTTTGTCGAAGTAGCTAAGCGTATATTCATACTGCTTCACAATTCGATTAAAGCCTCAGTTTACTAAGAATCCCGCATCTTGAGTGAAGCTTCTGGATTGAAAAATTGAGATCGAACAGGAAATAAATTTTTTCTCTGTTCGCAAAAACACGTAATAAATCCTCAGACTGATCTAACACCTATCCCTGCTTTTTTCTTATACACATACTTTGCTCAAAATTTCCCATGTCGATTCCACTTTCAAATCTTTCCATATCAAATCTCTGTTTTCTAGTAGTGCAGCAAGCCTGGAACCAAACGAGTAATGCTTAGCCCGAGAGGGATTTGGTCTCATGGTATACTAATAATAAAATATTGGAAAGAGTGTTTGTCATTGTATACGTAAGACCCGGATTCTCAACTTTTGAGCAATGAGGAGCATACGATCAAGATTGAGGTTCATAGAGAGATCAGTTAGAAAGTTGAATTGTATAGAGAATTTTTCAACTGGGTAAATTACAAAAGAGTTTTTGTTTTTCTTCACAGTTAGCTGAAAAGTGTTGTACAGAAGAAATGGCCGTATTTGAAAAGAAAGCGGAAGAAGATCGTGCTTATATTAGGGAATGCCTGTCCGAATGCGTTCAAGAGGCTACAAGAAGAGGAACTAAAAGAAGGAGGGAAGACTGAAAAGTGGACAAAGTGAACATATATTGTTGTGATTGTGATCGAAGTCATTAAAAAATTGAAGAAATGAGATTACTTGATTGTACCTCCAATCACTAGCAGTTGAAGAATGTATCATCCGATGTTTCTGAAGAGTGAAGATAAATATCCTCCCTCTTGAAATGTTAAATAAAACCTGTATAATCATGCTACGTTCCAAATTTGTACCATTTTATACGAGTGACTTTTCGAACTAGGAACAGTGCTAAAACATTCGTCTTATTGTATTGGATAAGGTTAAGTAGGTCTAAATCGAAAATCGCGATAATATTTCTCATCTTTCTTCAACTAATTAGGAAAAGTTAACTCAGTATCCATTCCTAATACAGGAACAAATTAGAAATTAGTCTTATTATCGGTCCAAAAATTTCTGTTTTCTGAAAGTGCTTCATATCAGTGAAGGAATAATATTTTCTTCGAAAACTGATTGAAAAGTTTATGATAACTATTGTTATTAATAATCCTTGTGACAAGATATTAAACTAAGATGTTTTCAGATTATAATCTTCTTGGCTTAGGTGGAAACACGCAAGCCTTCCGAGCAGGAGGCCTGGAGTAATTTTTGCATGTACTTTCACCTAGGCTTCGATGGTTTGGAACCTACCTCCAACTGTGGGTCCCCTAAAAAAACTATTAACCCTTAAGTAAGAGGCTTTACGTCGAAGAGACTATGCTTTGAGGTCACTAGTCGACTTTAAGTAGAGTCGGAAAAGAGTAAGCGATTCCCTTCCTTAAAGACCCCATGTGGATGAGACTATTGGTAAGTGCTCGCCAGTCTTTTTTGAGTAATTGGCACACACACATACACTAGCATGACACACCGGGACAGTGCACCGAGTTTTAGCATCTAACTGGCGAACTCATAAAGGTCGCTCTGTCGACTCTAGCCTGTCCAGGAAGACTGCTAGATGACACAGCAGTGGAGCCTGACTTTTCCGTGCAAAGAGGTCCGCGTCTTGCACTATGCCAAGTAGAAGTCGCGCATCCGAGCGGCACGCATTCAGAACGTTGGGAACAACAAATGCACCGAACATTATACTTCGACCGTTTGTAAGGAAGTTCATCTGTTCCAGTTGGAAATATGACTATTTGCTTAAGGATTCAGCAATTTCGAAAATTCAACTATTTTGTGGAAAATTATCTTTTTGCATAAGAAATAACTCTTATTGCTTAGAATTTCGTCTATTCCTTTGAGATTAAAATTACTTTGTGCAGAAGTTCTCTCTTTTTGTACTAATATTTTTTGGTCGAACATTTAACTGAATTTATGTGGAATTAAAATTTCGTTTATTCAGATAGGAAAGTCATCTTCCTTAGTTGGAAAGTTACATTCCGTGGTTGGAAAATCTTTTTTTTGGCAGATAGTAATTCTTCTTTGTTGAAAACTTATTCATTAGGTAGAGTAATGGAGAATTTTGTATTGAAAAGTTTTTTTTAATCAAAAGTAAATGTTGGAGCTGAACACGTTTTTTCCGGTGAATAATTCATTATTGTAGGTTTCTAATCACCCTTTTTGATTGAGGTCAAGCGTTGTGGCAGAACTGGAATAGGTTATCAGCAAAACGTTGCAAGATACGAAAAAAATAAAATTAAACAAACCTATATTCCCTGATTGAAACGGAAACTACATATATAGTATCAAAAACGGTTGATAAAACATTTTCAGATATTCTCTAGTGACGAACTTGTATCTGTTTGTCTTTTCCTTAGCTTGCGTCAATTGTCCGAAAATTCAATTTTCCATTTATAACATAACTTTTTATGGATAAAGCAAAAACTGCATGTCTCAGGAAACATTGGAAACCAAAAGTTTTTTTTTTAAGACCTTAAAATCGTGGTACTTTAGACTGTAAGTTTGACAATCGTTCTAATTCCAAGTTTTGTAACTTTTTTCTAAATTGATAGTACATTGAAAAATCTGATAATTCTACTTCTGGATGATATTGAATAATACCACCTCTTCATTGTGTATATTAGAAAAATAGATTTTAGTTAATAAAGAACTTTTCTGGGAGGTTCGAATCATGATAATTTCATCATTCTTTCCCAACTTTCCTCTCATGAATTGCTGTTACGTCAAGTAAACAATCCACGTATTATGCAAAAGGTATAAAAAGGCAAGATAACAGATCGCAATACAGTTATTCTGCGACATCATCGACAGGAAGAAGAAATAGGATGAATCATTTGATCATGAAGGGCGCCATCTTCTGCGTGTTGGCTTTCGCTGTCACTCAAGTAAGTCACTAATGTCACAAAAAATTACACATTATTGTATTGAAAATTATTTATTTAATAATATCGAATGTACCATGCAAAATGGAATGTATTTCGAATAAGTCACCATGAAGAATCGAAAGTTAGAGTTGATCCGTGCATGCCATATGGAAACCTATGTTTCTTGTTTTCATCGATTCTTATAATTGGTGATGGAGTGAAAAGCTTCAATATAAAAGCAAGATTGGAAAACATCTAGAACCTTTCTGAAACGATAATGAGGTATTATTTCTGAGCGTGTCGATAAACAGCGTCAAATGATCATCCAATGTTACTTCCACGAACATAACATATTTCCAAGTCCTTGTTTCAGAATCCAAAATAAAAGAATTATTTCTACCCTCAATCTTTGTGAAATTATTTTATATATGTTCAAAACCGAAAAAAGAATACTTCGACGAAACAGTCGAATTCTGGATCTGATAATTAAATTATCAACCCTCAAAGATGAGTTACTAACCAAACGATCAAATTTCTTAACGGGACGGATTAAAATCCAACCAGAATGTTGGTTGACTTGATAGTCAAGTTCACAACTATGTAGATGAGATTTCAACAAACAGGAATGATTTATGAATATTCCATTTTCTGACTTGATAAAAAATGAATTGTCAACAAAATAGTTTAACTTGGAACCGAAAATTCAATATTGAGAAATAGAATTTCAACAAAGTAGTTCTACCCTACAACTGGATTTTCAATTTTCAAAAAAAGAAGATTTTTTATCGGGAAGAATACTATTCCTACAAAAAGATGGATATTATGAGGAATAACATTATTCCTGGAAAAAAACGGTTTGATTTTGAAGCCAGATAAACGCATTTCCTACAAAACAGTTGGTTTTTTTCAGAAATATTATTTTCAAACGAAAGTCTCAATTTTCTACAAAATAATGCAATTCCTAATAAGATTGCTTCTTTATAAACCTGAATATTCGCATTAAAAAAAGTTCCATCTTCCATGAAAACAAATTAATGAACTTCATCGATTAACTTTCTATTATATGTGAAATTTTCAAACGAAATTCGTTGATCCTAAACAAAAAAGATGAATTTTCAACTAGAAATATAAATTGTTAAGTAAGGAATCGTTTTTCAACTAAGAAAAATTAATTTCTTACCAAGAAAAACAAATCTTTAATATTTCTATAAAAAAAGATTTCAATTCGAAATCACTCACAGTTGACTTCAACGAGAATAATAACAAATTTCAAACAAAATAGTCGAATTCTTAACCAAAGAAAATAAGTCATCAACCAAGAAGATTCATTTTCCACTAATAAATTTTCAGGCAAAGAAGATATACTTTCAACTAGAAATAGAATGGTCATTTTTCGGATGGAAATTCAATTTTCAAAGTAAATGCGGATGATAGGTTTCGAACAAAATAGTAGAATTCACAACCAGAGATGTGCCAGTGGTGATGTTATTTCATCTGCAAAGGCCGCACAAGTGCACATTGATAGCGTATGCGCATGCGCATTCATTATTATGCCCCTAGCGCCCGGCTTCACGATTGTTCTGATAAGTATTTGTCCCTTGAAACTAACCTCAACCGTACCACGTAGGTCTACAAGATAAATCGGGAAACATACTCCTATAACATAAAATATCATGTGACATAGCAGCGTAGACGATAACGAAGCAGGATATACTATTTTCTACTCAAAAGAATAAATAAAAAGTCTGTCCACTGCGCGGGCGCACTCTCATCACGAGCTTTGCGCTCGGCTAGCTTCGCTTGCAAGTTTGTGCGCGCCTAAGTCGCGCGTCTGTCGGATCTCGCGCTTCGCGTTTTATAATATACTCAACTCGCGCTACACGCTCGGTCTTTGTACTTCCCTATATTGTTATAAGAAGCTCTTGAAATTAAGAAAGTAAAATGTCGACTACTCTATTTCGATGATTGTGAATTCTCTTTTGTTGAAGCTTCTCCGGCTTTTACGGATACATTCTCATGGCGCGTCCCGGGCTGCGCACTCGATCAAAATTGTCCGAAACGGTAGGAAAGTTTTGTTGCTTTATTTTTTCATTTGATGTTTACTTTTTGTAGAAATTTATTTTTGTAATGTTCAACCTTATTCTCTACAATTGCAACAAAAACTACGCATTCAATGGCAAAAATGATAACAAATTCACAGATCTGTTTCGGGTGATCAACTTTTTTGCATCAATCTTCTGTGTTAGCTTTAGTCATTTTTTCAATGATTTTATTATTTCATTTTTATAGTTATTTTTTCTGAATGAAATTAAAACTACATATCCTGTTAAAGAAGTTGATAACACCTTTAAAGATATTTTCCTGGTAAAGAATGTGTGTCCATTTGATTTTTCCTAAGCTTCTGTATTCTATGGCTGTGAAAATAAAAGCTGAAAATGTTATCAGAATCTTTGCTGTTCCCAAAAAAACACGCTACGGATTCTAATGCTGATCTTATACCTAACCCTGCTTTCTCCTCCTACATATCCTACTAATGGTGTTCTCATGTTGTCGTCGCGTGAAGGTTTGAACTCCCTCTAATGACTTTGATGGCTACGTTGACCAAAGCATTGATACTGATAGGGGAACCCATGACAGACAGACAGAAAACGAGGAGGAAAGGGACTAAGAGGAACACTAAAAAATCCTATTCCTGATGGAGAGTCTTGTAAAGATATTTGAACGCTTGTCGCTTCCCGAGGATCATCGAGACGCCTTTGGAGCACTGCTTGTGGCCACATCATGCGGAATGGTTGTCACGGTGAGCTGCGTGAATGTCAGGCAGATCTTGCCATCAACAATCTGACCAGCAAGGACATCTGCGGAACGCGGGAAACAGTGGAACATCGGTTCTGCCTGTTGAAGATACTTTGGCTAGCTGAAGCGATTTGCAGCCAACCACCTCATTAGGAATACCGTGGAAGAGCACCATATGGAAAACCAAATAATGGAAGAATTTATGCGCCTCTATTATCGAAGCGCTCAAAGGAACCACGCATATGTAGCCTGAAAAACCAGACGCCCAAAATCCATCTGAATTTTGACACATCGCCTGTCTCCGAACGATTTATAAGTGCCTCACAGCGCTTATTGCAGATGAGGTTTACCATTATTGTGGGGAGAATAACATTTTAACCGAAGAACAAAAAGGATGTAGCAGAAACTCGCGGGACAGAGAAGATCTAGTTACCATTGAAGCTGTAGCCATGTTGCAAGCCAGGAAAGATCAAAGAAATTTGCACACGGCTCACATTGACTGCAAGCAAGTGTTTCCTTCGGTATCATGTGACTATTTTGTTCATGTTTTGAAAATTTACAATATCTGCCTACGCTTTACTGACGGATATCTTTCAAGGGGATTTCCTCAGTGGATCATGGTTCTGTTTTGCGATGAATCCAAATTACATCCACATGGGGTTTGGACTAGATAAATGCAGAACAGTGCATTTCAATCGAAGAGAATTGGGAACCGAGAAATTAGAAAACGAGAATGAGGACCGTATAGAGGCAATGGTTTAGGGTTTATCATATAAATATCTGGGTATTCTTGAGTTAGGAAGAGCCTAACCACTGCTTTCACTGCAAGACTCAGATTGGTTCTTACGAGTTCTCTCAACTCTTTCAACATAATCAGGGCTATCAACATCTGTTCTATCCCTTTTCTTACGTACTCTTTTGGGCTCATGAAATAGTCAAAAACCGACCTTGTTCAGTGTATCGCAAGTTACACAGTTGCAAGACTATCCATCAGTAAACGAGATATTGTGAACTACAATACCATCTGTAAAGTAGATCTCGATTACACGCCCTTGAATTTGTCCTCAGCCGAACCCTTGAATATTAGGGCAAAAACGAGAGAAGAATTTGAAACGCAATGCAGACAAAATGCTATCCACAGCGAGCACCCCTGAACCTTAGATCCATATGAACTGGATGAAGGGGCATCTAATATTTGGGTGAGAAAGGGCGCTCTGTTTCTGGAAACGGAAGGATTCATGATAGCGATCCAGGACAGGGTTGTCTGCACCAGAAACTATCGCAAGCATGTTCTACATCAAGACGTGGTTGACAGGTGCCGATCGTGTAGAGATACGTTGAGCACATTATTTATGGCTGTCGCGTGATGGCTCAGAGAGAGTACACGCACAGACATAATGATGAAGGGGGCATCATCCATCAACAACTTACTCTAAACCTAGGACTCTAAACAGACTGAATGCCTTTCTACGGATATGTTCCAGTTCGTGTTTTGGAGAAAAAAGATCACATCTTTCACTAAAATGTTACTTTCCAGACCGATCATTATATCCGAGCTAATCGACCAGACATCGTGGTTCATGAAAAAGGTAGTGGGATAGTTTCTTTCATCGACATTGCTTGCTCACCCCTCTCAAATTTGCAGGCATCCCATACAATCAAGATCCAAAAGTGTAGTGAGCTCAGGCACGAAGTGAAGACGATAAGGAGCAATGTTAAACCTGTATCACCGGTCACATTTTAAGGACTTTCTTCAACCATCAGGAAGTTTTCGACTAAAACCTTGTGGAGTAACAGTCGGTTGCATTTATCACACTCTGCTGCTGTGTAATGACAACATCTTCGCGAGACGAATTTTGGATCACAACATCAACTTACTATTTGGTCTGCCAAAAGATTTAAGCAACGAATTTCAAACCTAATTTTGAATTTTCAAAGTTTTGGAATCTTGATTTCATCAGGCACTTGACTTGATCCGTGGCTGGTGATGAAACACCGAGCAACATAACCCGACGAAAGAATTAATTTAACAAGGGGAAGGCCTGGAGTATGAAACTAGAATCGAGATCGCATTAGAACCAATAAATAGATAATCGAATTTCATTAGATTCGTATCGCGGCTTTTTTGTGAGTGAAGCCCGAGTTTGGAGATATAAAAATTTGAAAATCGCAGTTCCCGTCGCCAATGCCCAAGTATCACTCATATCCTTCTGATGCGACCAACCCACAGTGGCCTAGTGGTAACGCTGTATACTACATGTCCCGGAGTGAGGGGGTTCAACTACTGACGATGGCTTTTTTATTCTTTTGTTTCGTTACATTCAATGCTGAATCCGACATAGTTGAAAATTGTAATATTTATAAGAACTGCATCATATTAAAAGTGGCACCACATTCGAAATTTCATGATGAAGGCTGAAGAAAATCAATCATGGGCAAGTGTAAAAAACTCGTTCAATATTATACAATACACATAATATGTGCTGCACATGTTTTTTTTTGTACAATAATTATGGAGTTGTTGTTTGTTTTTATGAAATGTGATCGTTGCGAGAAAGGGCTTTGTTTCAAATGTTTCTATGACAATTATGACCCAAAAGTATGTATTTCAAAATTATTGTACGGAAAAAAACATGTGCAGCACATATTATGCATATGGTATATTATTAAAAGAGTTTTTTACACTTGCCCATGATTGGTTTTCTTCAGCCTTCATCATGCAATTTTGAATGTGGTGTTACTTTTAATATGATGCAGTTCTTATCAAAATTACAATTTTCAACTATGTCGGATTTAGTATTGAATATAACGAGAGAAAAAAAGCCATCGTCAGTAGTTGAACCTCCTCACTCCGGGACGTGGAGTATACGCGTAACCGCTAGGCCACTGTGAGTTGGTGACATCAAAAGTATACACAGAAAATCATTTGGGACTCTAATGTACCATAAACCCGTAGGTACTCTTTGTACCACGGCATGGGATGCACACGTTCCGTTCGTACTGGGTGTGTTTACGTCCTACCTGTATGGGCGCTCGGAGCTCCTATCTTTGGGAACGAATCAGTCCCAAGCTTTGGGCTGCTGAGTCGCTTAGGTGCCAACACGCCAGCTGAACACGGTGCGCGTGCGCATCACGCAGCACATCACATGTTCGCTTCAAGCTTGGGACGGAATCAGTCCCAAGCTTGGGCGCGCGCGGCTCTCGTAGTCGATGAGGCTGATAAGCACCATACTTTGGTGTTTGCTCGTCCCAGGTTTTGCATTTTCACCGTCTAAAAATACTTGGGAACAATACGTTCTCAAAAGAGATAGAAAATTGGTCCCAAATGACATTCTGTGTAGGTAACTTCAGCGTCGTCAGGTTAGAGCCATCTTCATTTTGAACTGACGGCTGATGGTCGACTGCGCATATCGCAACGCAGATATATTTTCCTAGACTGTATAGGACTGCTTGTAAAAGCAGCGCGCAATTTTTTGTTTTAGGAACTTATACATATTCTTTTGAAACCAATTGAAAACATCAAAAACTTCTCTGCAATTCGTCGTGAACTGAGTTTGGCTTCTTACTCATATTTTTTACAGCAAATGCAAAACTATTTTTCCTAGATTATCATCGAGAATCACAAGACTCGTTCGCATTTAGTACCGAAAAGTTTGGCATCTTTCATCAGAGGTCTTTCGAAATCTCCAACATTTCGGTAACCGTTCAAGACTCCTGAACTAATTTTACACTTTTTACAGGATATATTTTTTCTGTGTGAGAATAAGTAGCAAATTTTAAAGCTCAACAAGCCCAGTATAAGAAATTTCACACACTACAACAATCGCAAATCTATTTCGTTTGAGCTTTAGATCCACAGGCATGTTCAATTTCCTGCTCGTACTACAGGAAGGTAAGATGTTCTGCACTATCGCCATTAACGTTCATTAAATTAACTCCATCTCCACCTAATCCCGGTAATGAAAAGGCAGAGTTGTAGAGAAGATCAAGTATAGAATCAGGAATAGTCTATTAGTTCTAGCAAATAGGAATTTCAAGGTTTACTGCAACTGTTACTAATCGCTTACGATTTAATTAATATAGATACTTATGTGAAATATTAACCCCAGCAAATAATAGCTGCCAATCATTTTTTTTTACAAAATATTTGAACTCGTAGACGAGCAAGACCTTCTAGAACTCAGGTGAGAATTCAGTACCGGAAATAATGAAATTGGACGGACTAAGGCTTCGCGCCAACGGTGTTATGAAACTTCGTGTGATTACGTGCTAATTAATTCTTCTGAAGAAAGTATCTCTCTCTCTGCTTCTATTTCTCAGTAAGAAACGGAAGTACGGTAGTTATGAAGATGAAATGTAAATCTTGAATCTCAAGAGTACTTCTGTCAGAATAATTCCTGGTGCAAATATTTTAAACATTTATGACTAAGGAAGACAATAGTGCTTTCAGTTCAGTTATACAATTTTCTTCTGTTTGGATAAACTCTGATATTTATAAACAAAGAATGTTTTTCTTAGGATCCTAAACTCATATTATTTTTATTTGCAGAAAATGAATTGTCAGATTTCTGTATAAGCGGTAATGAAGATTGTACTTAAAAATCATATTCTAGTAAACATAACTGTTGAATCGCTAAATTTAAGCAGACAGCATCTCCTATTGATTTATCAAAAGCTATGAATTATTAGATTGACTATCATGTAATTTATTTGAGCACGCTATTTCTGACAGCCGCAGGATGATTAATGGAATGGAGCGATTTGTGAAATTACACAATTGCCGTAATTCATGCAAAAGACACATATAATTATTTGTTATTTTCAAATTAAATAGTGATTTGTTCCTTGAATAACAGATCCAGCATGGATGATGAGTGAATTCCCATTATCTAGTTGTTCGAAATTTCTATTATTGCAACTATTTTCGTTTGATTAACATATCTTCGAGCTTGCCGATATAAAATTAAGACAAGTGGATGATTTATTGAATAAAGGAGATAACTGAGCTGATATTGTATAAAGTAATTTTAAATTTCTATATCTATGATTCACTGACTAGATTCTGAAGTGATGAGATTTTTCATCTTGACAGAAGAAAGTAAAGGGCGTCATGGAATGCTGTACACGATAATTATGTTCACAATATTCAAAAATTATCACGAGAATCAACGTTATAGTTACTCAATTTATACGCGCGTGGGTGCCTCTTTAACAATATTATATAATGCCAAATTGAGATTTGAGCATCCACCATTACAAAACGTAAAACTTTATAGCAACTTACTTTGAGCATTTTCGAACGTGCTCAAATGACGCACGATCTTGAATACACAAATCGTATTGTAAAATAGAAAATTAAAAAGGTTCAGCAAATAAAATTTTATCTTCCATGGATTTTCACAACAATGTACTGGAAAATTCGAAAACAAACATTGGAAATTGAGTATTTTCCGAAAGGACCTACACGACTTTTGTCCAGCCATTTTCGGGAATTTGATAATTTTCCAGACTTACCGTTTTGTTGCTTTTACTCCTGAAAACACAAGGAATTTCTTAATAAAAATTTCGGAGAAAAGTAAGATTCGCCTTGAGGAAATGATGCAATTTTTGAAACCTCATAAAAAACAAATTTCAAATTTTAAGTTTAAAACTATATATCAAGAAATTTGATTGATAGACTCGCTTCGCTTGCAAGTTTGAGCGCGCCTAGGGCGCGCGTCTTCCGAATCTCGCGCTTCGCACTCGGCCTTTACACCTCCCTTGTATAAAAAACTTGTGAAGCCCATAAGCGAAATATTGACTTCGTTAATTTGATGAATATGAATTCTCTTTTTTTTTTGCTTCTCCGGCTTTAACGAATACATTCTCATCGCGTGACTCGTGCTGCGCACTCGATCAAAGTTTATCCAAATACAATTTTTCAATTTTATTTTTTACTGATTGAAAAGGAAACTACGCGTCCAATGAGAAAAATTATAACAAATGTACAGATATCTTTTGGGTGAACAACTTTCCTCTATCAATCTTCAGTGCTAGCCTTAGTCATTTTTTCAAAAATTTTATTATTTCATTTTTATAGTTATTTTTCCTGATTGGAATGAATGTTAAAGAAGTTCATAACACATTTAAATATATTTTTCAGTTAAGGCACTTGTGTCTATTCAATTTTTCCTAAGCTTGTGTCAATTGTCCAAGAAAATCATTTTTCTTAATTTTGCATATAGTTTTTTATAAATGGAGCAAAAACTACTTGTCCTATCAAAAAGTTAATTTTACCGAATTCGTTAGGATCTTTATTTGGTGCACAAGTTTAGTTCATTTATATTTTCCCGTACCTCGCATAGTTTGACCAAAAAATGAATCTTCCTGATCTTCATTATTTTTGTGCGCCCCAAATTTGAATATTCGATTTTTTTAGAAAACTCGAAAAGTTGTGAAGATCATCCTGAAGGGCTTCCAAAAAGAAACATTTCTTTTCTCCAAAAGGATGCCAAACCACGATCGAATTTGATCATTATTTCGAAAGTTATCATCATAATGAGAAGGTATTAGTTTTATGTAAAAATTGACTTTCGCGGACTTTATGAAATCTCCAAGTTTTGAGACCTCCTGATTCCTTAGAAGTAGTTTTTACGTTGGTGTCTGTCTGTCTGTTGTCGTCGTCGTCGTCGTTATTGTCGTCTCTATACATGATAACTTTCGAAAGAATGATCATATTCAATCGTGCTTTGGCAAACTTTTTTAAAACCGAAAAAGAAAGGACGAGTTCGCTAACCAGTTATTTTGGATGAAAAATCAAAGAGGGGGAGCATTTTGAACATTTTTTTGGCCTTTTTTCCAAGGCTTAGAAACCGTAAGTACGGTTTCTTGTAGAAAGGAAAAGATGAAACAATTAATCCGTATGACTTTTTTTGATAAAGATAAAATTGTCAGAGTTATGGTATTTTCAAAATCAAAAATATAAAAGAAAATAAGAATATTAAGCGAAATAACGCAAGATTGAAAAGAAAGTCAGAGAAAAAAAATGTTTCCTCTTGGGAGCTCTAAAAGATGGTAAATACAACTTTTTGGATTTTCTCAAAAAATCGGAAATTTTCATTTTTATCGCACAAAAAAAATGAGAAAAAATCTGTGAACTCAATAACTTTCGAAAGAATGATCATGTTCTATCGTGCTCCTGCACCAATTTTGAGGGACCAAAAAGAGTAGTCGAGTCCGGTCACCAGCTATTTTGGATCAAAAACGGGAAAAAGGGGGAGCATTTCGAACAATTTTTTGGACTTTTTTTCCAAGATTCAAAAATTGTAATTAAGGTTTCTTATAGTAGAGTTGTTGAGTCTTATACTAGAGTTGTGGCATTTTCAAAATTCGAAAATATAAACGAAAATGACCACTTTTAGCTGAACAACGCAAGATATAAAAAAAAGTTTGAAGAAAAAAAATGTTTCTTTTTGGGAGCCCTTCAGGATGATCTTTATAACTTTTCGAGTTTTCTCGAAAAATCGAAATTTCAAATTTCGGTCGCACAAAGAATAATGAAAATAGGGAGATTTATTTTTTGGTCAAATTATGTAAGGTACGGGAAAATATAAGTAAACTAAATTTGTGCACCAAAAAAAGATCTACAAATTTGGTAAAATTAACTTTTTTGATAGGACAAGTAGTTTCTGCTTTATTTATAAAAAACAATAAAATGAATTCATTTCAATCAGGGAAAATAACTATAAGAATGGAATAATCAAATTTTTGGAAAAATGACTAGGGCTAACACAGAAGATTAATAGAGAAAAATTGTCCAACCAAAAAATATCTGTAAATTTGTTATAATTTTTCCAATTGGACGCGCAGTTTTTATTTCAATCGTAAAAAATAAAATAGAAAAATTGAATTAGTAGAAAAACTACACAGCATGTGAAAAAAATTAGGCAACAAAACTTCTCCACCGTTTTGGAGAAACTTTGATCGAGTGCGCAGCACGAGACACAGAAAGAATCAAATCTTTTAGAGAATATACAGAATCGACCATTTTTCGGTTATCTGAGGAAATTCGCACCGAAATTGGATGATTTACAACAGAAACAGTTAGGTTTTCTGGGAAATCTACCTAGGATTCTACCTAAATCTACCTAAATCTATCTAGGAAAATTAGAAACGATTCTAGATAAATTAATAAATTTGAACGATTGTAGGTTATCTTGAGAATTTTTCGCCAAAATCAAATTCAAACAATTTTAGATTATGTACGTGGAAGTTAATCTTCAAGGTTGAAATTTATTATTTTTTAGTTGCACATTCAACCATTTATTTTCCTAGTTTTTTTTTTATATGTAGAATTTATGTGCTATCGATTTTAAATAGAACACTTTTTGATAGAAATATCAACTATTACATTTTCCTTCCAGAGTTCATCTTTTTCGTTGGAAATTGAATCACTTGGTTTTAGTTCAAATGAAAATGATTTTAGTTCTTAATTTATGTAGAAATGAACTGTTTGATCGTAAATTAACCCCTTTAATAACCCCAACATTCTGGTAAGAAAAAAAGTACAAAGTAACTTAGCTCCATTAAAGAAAAACTTGAATTCAAAAGAAAAGCTCTCAAGTGTAACTACAAAAAATACGGATTTTCAACAGAATAAACAATTTTATGATAAAAAGTAGAGCAGTCACGGGACCGCCTACAGAAGCTTCGCTTTTTCGCGTGCAAAGAAAAGCATGAAATTGATTGTTATTTCATCCATCGAATGGAAGAAAACAGCTATACTCTCACTTTCTGAATACATGCACGCCAGAAAAAGAAATATTGTAGCAGGAAGTATAAAATTGATCGCAATTGGAGATTAAGTTTTCGAAGAAGTTAAATTATTAAAGTTTGTCAGTTTCAAGTGTTATATGTAGACATGAACTTTCAGACGAATCACTATCAGAACTATTCATTATAAATGCCTTCACTCGTGTCCCCAGCAAGAGTGAGGACGGATGAAAGGTGGAGAAATGTGAGAACGGGAAGAGTCGCAGAGTCTACTGTACATATACTACATCGGCCTTCAGAACGGGAGGGAAGGAGAAAGAGAGATGCAGAGATAGCTGCGTTGGTGCCATGCTAAAGAAATTTCTCTCGCATTTTTACGTGACGCATACGGGGTCGATGTTCCCGTTTTCCGCAATTAAGTCGCCTCGCTCAGAGTATATGTATACCATGGGTGTTTTTTGGAATTAAGTGAGCAGTGACAGGCAAGGGATGTAGGAAGGAAAGGAGAGTAAAGTAGATCTCAAAATGCTCGTTCTCTGTCCAGTCGCGCGTAACAGGCGACATTCAGAGGGAAGTGATGAGACGGATGCGAAGAGGGACAGAGAGCGTTCAGAAAAGGGAGAGGAGCTTGTGTCAGAGATTAACCTCAGTGACAGTGCTGGCGACTTCTCCGAGGCGGCATGCCGCGGCACACTGACTGGCCGAGAGTCGAGGAAAAAGCGCAGGTGACCGTCTAATTTGAAAGGCTGAACAGAGAAAGGGCTCAAAGTGAGAGGTCGAGTGAGCTATTCCGAAAGTTTCACACCTCAGCTAGCACTAATAGCAGTGAAGCAGAAAAAATCTAGGACGCGAAAAGAAACAGAGTAGAGGGAAATGACGAGCCGGGAGAGGGTAATGAACCAAAGAAGGGGAAAACCAAGCGAAGGACGCAGGAGAGAAATAGTGGGGTAGGAGGGATGCTCGCGAAGATAGGAGCGCTCATAATTCGTCCTGAAGAAGCAACATGGGGAAGGTTAGACAAATTCGGAAACGAGACTATAGGAACATTTAATGATGCGGAACAGCAAGGGAAGGAGGTAGAAAAGGAGGTAACAGCAGTCCGAAGGATTAAGAAAGAATGAGAAGAACAATTGAAGGCGGAAAAGAGGAGGTTTGGAGAAAATCGGAAGAGATAGAGAAGAAGAACATGAGATTGAGGAAAATTGAGAACAAAAATAAATGCATTAGAGGAAAGAATGAACAGAATAGAACTGAGAATGGAAAGAAAAGAGACACATGCAGGGGTAGCAGAAAGTGGAGGAATGTGAGGCAAGTAGGAATGCGGTGGATGAAAGGTTGCGAGTGAGACTGAAGACGGTTGAACGAAGAACAGAGATAAAGTTTACAGGTAGAGGACATACCGTAATAGATGACATACTGCCAAAAGAAAGAATAAGAAATATGATGGTTAGAATAAAAGTAGGCAACGGGATAGATTCCGAGCACTTCCCGGTGATAGCCAGTTTGAAATGATTAAAGAGGTAAAGTAAGAAGATTAAACATGGGCAGTTGGGAGGAAGATAAGTTGAGAGAATTTAGAGAAAAAATGGAAAATCAGGAGGTGGGAGTATGGGAGAGAAAGGAGTAGACACGCTGCTAGAAAAACTCAAAAGAGTGATTGAGAAGGTGAGGGAGGAGGTAAGACCGACAGAAGATAGAGAGGAGAGAAGGAGAGGATAGTAAGATGATGAATGTATGGATAGTGAAGGCAGGCTAAAGGAAAGTGTAGAAAAATAAAGGAAATGGGAATTAGAGAAAAGAGTACCTAATAGAAGGAAACGAGCGCACGAAAGGATGTCAAGCGGAAAAAGACAGGAGGAGAAGGTATGATACATGGAAGAAGGCCAGAGAGCGGTAAGGAAGGGAGGGAATGGGAAGTTATGAACAAGGAAAGAGGAGGAAGGGAGCGTGCGGAATGGTCGGATGGACGGAATATTTCAAGTTTTTGATAGGGGGTGTCGAAAATAGGGCAAAGGGCCAAGGAAGAAAAGCAGTGGCGGGAGATGAGGACAGGACGAATGAGATTAGTCGGTAAGAGGTAAATGACGCAATCATACAACTGAAAATAAACAAAGCAACAGGTGAAGTCGGCTTGGAGAATGAAGCACTGGAATATGGCGGAGAAGGGGTAAAACAAGAGATGTGGAGGATTTGCAAAAGGTCTGGGGAGGTGAAGGGCGGCTCAAAGAATTGAAAATAGGGCTGGTATTACCGTTGATTGAAAAACGAGAGGGGGATAAGGTAGATGAGTATAGGCGTATCACGCTCATATCAGAAGGCTATAAAATTAAAGCTCGAGTACTATATATGTGCTCAATTATTTGGTAAATAGAAACTTTGGTCAGAAGAGAGGGAAACTAGTTGCACTGTTCTTGGATTTCAGAGCAGCTTTTGATTCCGTGAACAGAAGAGTCCTTTGGAAGGCCATGAAAAAAAGAGGAATAGATGACGGTTTGACAGAAAGGATAAAAGAGATATTCCTGTAGACAAAGATGAGGGCTGAGATACGAGAAAAGAAAGGAGAGGAATCCTGGTCAGGACGAAGACTTTGGCAAGGGTGTCCGTTAAGTCCTCTACGTGTTAGCTCCCTAAAGGCAGAGTTAGAGGAGAAGATGAAAAGGAAAGGAACCTGAGGGTAAATGTGAGTAAGTCTAAGATAATGTGTTTTAGAAATAGAAGATGTAGGGTGAGTATGAATGGAAATTAAATAACGTTGTGGTGTAGTTAGTGAGGGAGATCTGCTACCTAGGTTTCTGGTTCGAAGCAGGAGGAGGAAACAAATGGCAGGTGAAGAAGAGAATGGAATGTGCGAGTAAAGTAATGGGGCAAGTGTGGGGAATTGTAAAGAGAAGGTTCAAAGACGACTGGAGGTTGAGATTAAACTTTTTTGGTGAGAATTCCTTTTTTTGACTGCCGATTTATCACTTTGGTCACAAATCAATATATTTTGTAGTGAATTCATCTCTTTGGTTTAAAAAAAAAAAAAAATTAAGTTCCAATTCCGTTTCTTCTTTGACTGGAAAATCTTTTTCGGTTGAGAATTCAACTTTTCTATCAAAAATTCGCCCTTTTGTTTTTAAAAGTAATTTCTTTCATCAGAAATTGCATTTCATAATGGTATTATCAGGGAACAATGCTTATTTAGGAAGTGGAAAATACGTTTACTCCATAAAGCAGAATTTCGTGCGGATCACTTTTTCCCCGAAGCGTTTCAGAACAACTCTAAGATGAGGCTGACAATAAATCAAATCCGATTCTGATTTATTATTTATTTCCGGGCTGCTACAAAAGAAGAGAATGAAATCGGGAAAAGGATGCAAGAAGGGACACTGAAGAGGGTGCAAGGAGAAAAACCAAGGAGAATGCAAGAAAAAGACATCAGAACTGAAGAGAAGAAAGCGGAAAGCACCAGTAAAGGAGAGGAAAAAGGAACTCGAGAGACCGAACTGAAAAAGTTGCTGCAGTAACGTTTTCTGAGGCCTTTGATTATGACGAATTACGTGCCTAGAGAGTGAAAGTGCTAAAAACTTATTCAACTGCTGCCGAAAAGGATGAGAGTTTTTCATCGTAGGTAACGGGAATGACCAAATGAAGTTGATTAAAATGGAATCTCTATTGACAAATCCATGTTCAGTTGTGGAAGGGAAGTTTGCTCTCTTTGCCGAACAGAAGATGGCAAGTATTATAAGAGATTGTCAAATAAGGTACATACAGAAGACAGATAGCCGCAATCACGTAGAAAAGTGAGTGTAAACGAGTTCCTAACTGCCCATCATATTCATAATCCGAAATGTATACGAAAGATGAAGTAGATTTTCTGTCAAAGACTACATTTCTATTCTGGATCTGCGTATGACAATATAGGAAAGGATGGAATCTTGCTTCCTTCTGCAGAAACAGTACAAAGATAGATTCCCGAGTACGACATAAAGCCGGAATTCAGTGAACCGATTCAGAGAACATTCAAGAAGGAAATGGACCAATTGCCACAGGATAAAAGGTTATGTGGATTGAAGTGGGATGACTTCAGCAGAAAAAAATGCGAAGAGTATTTAGAATACTGCAATCTTATTGAAGGCTTGGCCGACCAAGGCCCTTTGGGCCGAAAAAATGTCCGAGCAACCAACGTGTTGGTGTTTTTTGTAGAAATTTTCTGGAGATTTTGGCGAAGACAGTAACACCCAACTCTCCGCTATAATATATTGTAAAGTAAAAAATTTTGTCCCACAATCGCGTGGAATTTAGACATTATACGCCCGAAAAAAATGAACGAAATTGACGATTATTCACTA
>WSXT02082469.1:0-11962 GCA_011762715.2 Neuroterus valhalla
TATAAAATTGGATGAACAACCACTGCAGGGTCCTCTTGGGAGCAACTGTCATTAAGGAAAATGGCACAAGTTCCCAGTAGCACCGCGGTAAAATACAACTATGACCACGTCTCAGATGAGTGACTACTGGCGCCCAACGTGGGGCACGAACCTAAGATTAAGAGTCTCATGCTCTACCGACCGATACACAAAACATCGAATTTATTCCCTTTTTCCAAGACGTGTAAAATTTTTCGAATAAATCACTGCTGAGAGTCGCCGTCTACCATCATGTGCCAAAATTTTTCCCATCTCCACTGGGCCGTAAAGCCAAGTTCAAATCAGTAATCTTAATGGATAAGAAAGAAGAAAGAAATGTTGAAGTTCCCACCCAGAAGTATCAGAAGTTGTTGCTCTATTCTCGCCAATTGACAGAACTGTCCAAGATGTCGTTTGATAGACCTCATCATCATGATGATTACGATGATGATCATCTACTGGGACGTCAGGCACGTACGACGACTTTCTATAGAGTTCCCTCTTCAAAACCAGCCGCCAGACGATCGGTCGGTCATACGTGCTCCACCCATCAATATGCGCATACCTTAAGGATCCTAAGGGTTTCGAGCGATTGAATATTTATCCTCCGACACTGTACCTTGTCTTGCACTGTGCGATGCGATGGGGCTTATTCCCTTATAGCCGTCGACTTAACCAATACGTGCCGCTCGACGATCGCTTATCTCGATAACCCTGCCCGCGTCGCACCGCGCCAAGCCGCGGTTCGCCGACGCGACGCGACTTTGACGAAATCAACGATCAATGCTACCTAATGGTACTTACTTATCCACGGTTACCTAATGATAACCATACCCACGATGGAATCAAAGTTAACGACTCAACTCTTACTTCCACGAAAAAACATTCAACCTTTTAATCATTTTTATTGTGGTGAACTTTAATTCAAGATGTCCCATGGATTAGTTATGCAATATTGTAAATTGGATAATGTCTCATACTCTCATACCGACATCAAATGAGACTTTCCGAGATACTAACCATCCTAATCAGGGCACAGTTATCTCAGATAGTGATAAATGAATATTGTGTGCATGAACGACAAAGCTCCTTGTAACAAGAAATAGCGAATTTTTGGTTATTGGACAAAGATTCGTCAGTGGACAAGGAGACTCGAAAGGATCCTCACGTGTTTATTGCTTTCCTACATACGCGTCTATTTTTCCAATATTTGACAAAATGCGTGTTTCCATAATTCTTTTGTGTTGAAGTGTCAATTTTAGTATAGAAGAATCTCTGGTCGGCGGAGCTACAAGATTATATGAAGGTTAAGTGACTTATATTATCCCTGAAATTCTATTTATTAAAATTCCTATTTTTCGCAGTTGACCTTGGAAGTTTCCTTGCAAACTCATACTTTAATTTTCCAAATTTTTACGAAGTATGATCGCCCAGTATTTTCTAGTGTAAAATTGGTAATCTCAGTGTAGAATGATCTCTGTTCGGCAAATCTTCAATTTATTTATTAACAATGATAAAACGTAAGCGAGTTTAGCTCACCCCGAAAGGGATTGGCCTAATAGTATAATAATAAATAATTGGTACGGAATAAATTTTTTTATTGATTAAGAGGTCTTTCGGAATCAGTATTTATAACTTTAATTGTCCTTCGAAAACTATGGGGCAATAAGAAGATCCATGTATATCGTTAATTGTTATTCAACTTAGAAAAAAAGGGGCAAAATTATATTTGCACTGGAATAAATGTCAGTTTTTTTGTTGGAAACGACTTTTCAAGCGATGGAAAGGGTTCTTGAAATTGAAACCTACGCCAACTAACAGCTTCCAAAGACTATACATCAATAAACAATTTTTGATAGATCGTCAATTTTCATTGAATTCATGTGAATTATTATAGAAAAGAAACACATGATTTTTGACTACTTAGGAATGATTTTCGTTGACTTTTAAACCCGAAATAATGAATATTTTCAATAATAAATAATATTTCCAACCTCGTTTCCAACCAAGATGACTTTCTTACTATAATAGAAAAACTTTAAACCCAAAAAAGTTGATTCTCTACCAAATAGTTGAATTTCCGGAAAAAGTAGAATTTTTAACGAAGTAATAGAATTTTTGACTCTACCAAGATGACTTACTTCCATGGAAGATCAATTTTTAACCCTAAGGACGAATTTTCAACAAGAATTTATTTTTCAGGCTGGAAAAAAGTTTAAGAAAACAGTTGATTTTCAAGATTTAAAACTCAACATTTGCGTTGACAATTAGTCTCTTTAGATTGAAAATCTATCTTTTACGGCATAAATCTTCTCTGCCTCAGTAAAAATTCAACAATTTCGTGGGGAATTCGTCTTCTTCATTATGATATTCATCTGCCAACTTAAAAATTCGTCTTTTTGGCTTGCAATGCAACTGCTTCCTGGTTAAATGTGATCATTTTTGCTTAAAAGTTTTTGGTTACAAATGAAACTGCTTGGTTAAAAATTCTTTCTCCTGGGTCAAAACTTATCTTTTTTCATGGAAATTTATTTTTTGAGGTTTAAAAGACAGCTATTAACTTAAACATGTCCCTTTTGTAACTTGGAATATTTACTATTTTGTAAAAAATTCGTCTTTTTCAAAAGAAAATGTATGTTTTATGGTAGCAAAGTAATCTTTTCTGGTTGAAAATAAATTTTTCTTAGTTGAAAGTGCAACTGCTTTTGGTTGAGAATCTTTCTCGTTTTGAAATTCGACCATTTGATTGAAAATTAATATTTTCAGAGTAAGAACTCAACTATTTTGCAGAAAAATTTACCGTTTTGTTGAAGAGTTTTTGTTTTTGAAAAATTATTCTTTGGATGAAAGAGCTATCTACTGTTTGATTGAAAATTGATTTCTTTTTGCAATTCAACTACCAAGTAGAAATCCATCTTTCTTGGTTTGAAATACTCAACAATTTAGGTGGAATTTGTTTTTTTCTTAATTGAAAAATATTTTTTTTGGGCTTAAATTTAACTTTATAGTCGAATATCCAACTATTTTGACAGAGAATTCAAATATTTTGTTGAAAAGGACATGTCTTATTATAAGTTTGTTCTGAGTGATTTTTGTTCAAAAATTAATCAATAGAGTTGAAATTTGTGTTCTTCATTACTAGAGAGTATTTCTTGGTTGTAAATTCATCTTTTTTGTTGAAAATTTGTCCTTCTACTTTTATCTCTTTTGGTGGAAATTTCATCTTTTTTAGTTTAAATAGTAACTACTTGGGTAATAATAGCTAATCTGTTTTTGCGGGAAATTTAACTATTTTATTGACGGTTAGTTTTTTTTATTTTTGGAAATAAATCGTTTACTGCAAATGTAACTTGGCACTTCTTAGTTGAAAAATGATATTTTTTTGTTAAAAATTGAGGATTTTGTAGGAAATTCGATTTCGTCTTGATATAGTCGAAAATGGAGTTATTCGATTAATTGATGTATCGAGTTCAGAACTCATGTATCTCTTGACTTATCATTGAAAAATATTCCATAATTTCTAAAAACTTTCATTTTTCAAGTTGAAAAATAGTTGTATATCAGTAATGAATAATATTTTCCTTAAATCTAGAAAAGAATGTAACTATAAGTCAGAAGCATTCGTCGATACATAATTAACCAGCAGAATTATATTTATGTACTTTTGAAATTTTAAGGGAGGGGGGGGGGGAGATACCTTTAGAATTTCAAAAAAATTGATTTTTTTTACTCATACTTTGAATGTATGATATGTTAGAAACATATTTCATAAAGGAAAAAGTGTAGTATTGAATATTTATAGAGATATTGTCAAAAATGTCGGAGTCACTAATCAGGTAAGTTATACTGTAACGAATCTTTAAACCTAATTATCTCGAAACTGTCTATTCAAAAACTGCTCGTGCTGTAACTTGGAAAATTATTGACCGATTAGGCTGAAATTTTCAACGGTTTCTCTTTATAGTTCTACCGGAAGGATACAACTAAGAGTTTAAAGATATCGGGTTATAATATCATTTTTTTTTGGGTCAAAAATGTTGAGAAAATGGACATAAATTGGGAGCTTCGATTGAAAAGCCGATATAAATTTTAACTTTCAACTTTTTTATTATTTAATGGGTTTATCCTTCCTTCTAACATATCAGTAATCGAACAGGAAAACCTTTTTTATCTCAGATGAATGGAAAAATTTTGACAGCTGCATCAGTTTTCGATGCCTCGGAGCAGACCCTTGAAGAAATTTTCTGCAGGGCCGTCACTTTGTAAAATAACAAATAAAATCTCATGTTTTTTTAATCTTCAACAATGTAACAAAAAATTGTTACAAATAATTAATGATCTAGTTATTTTATCACCTTGAAAAACAATAATTGAAATTGACTGATTTTACCCTTTCTAAAGGTATCTCCCTCCTTAATTAAATATTAATCGGGTAAAGGAAGCCTGGTTAGAAGTTCTAGCTAAAGCCTGACTGAAACAGCGTAGCAGAACTAGTCTGATCCTCCCTGTTTTTCTCGACCAGTGTCTGATCAGAAACGGGGGAAAATATGCAAGGCCCCTTCAAGTCCCAACACAAATTTCTACATAGGTAATAATGGAAAGAAAATTATAATATTTTTGTCTGTAACAATAGATAATCTCTGATACTTCAATACAATCTCTCACCAAAAGGAGAAATCATCATAATCCTTAAATGGTAGACTTGTACGGTTTATAACAATCTCTCACATAAATATTCACTCTTCAAAAATTGTAACATCATGCTACCAATCCTCTCAATATACTTTTCCTTGAAGAAACAATGCCACTTCGAAAGTTCTCACAAGTTTTGCACTCATTATTTATTTATAGTTTTATTGCTTATGCTTTTTGGCAGGAAAGAGTGAACAGAACAGTGAACAGGACAGTGAACAAACACTCTTCAATGATTGAATGTGTTCTAGGTTCAAAGAATAACTAACATTCTGATAGTCCGATAAATAACGATGCTGGTTATTATTCTACATTGAGCTGATAAAATCTGCGAAATTGAACTCGATAGTCTCTGCAGATTCGAAAGGCTCGCTCTCGAGGGACATAGGAGAGATCCATGGGGACTTATGGTGTGCGTTTACGTGGCATTGTATGCAAATGTGCGTACGCCGTGCGAAGTTCATGGCTTCATGCGCGCGAATGCACACGCCATAGTCAAATGGTTGTATGCCCGACCATCACCTATCCTCTATATTTGGTTGTTTCTCCAAGCCTAGAATATGGAGGATTTTGTCGGTTCACCATCCCATCCGCTGTTCTAGAAATGCCTCTCTCTGGAAATCAAATAACCGCCGCGCCGCTTTCAGAGATTGACAAGATTCTATGGGAAAAGAGGTTGAGGACATGTCCAATATCCATTCTTCTTACTCAAACATGTATCTTACTCAAACATCCTTTCAAGTTTTATAAAACGAGCTCGCTCGAATTTATTACATCAGGAGTCATTTTTCCATGTGTAAACATCTCAGCCGGCGATATATGGAGAGTAAAACTTTTGTCAGAGCATCAAATGCATTTGGTCACATAAAGTGAAACGCGTATATTTATAGACATGAGTATGGTATGAGTAGAGCGAGATAAGAGTTCCCATGCCGAAATTGACCCATTTTCTTCTATCTCAATTGGGGCAGTGGTCAGATCCTTACTGAAACATGTGCTCGAAGTTCTAAACCTTCGAATGAATGAAATTTTTTTCGGATGACTTTCTTCACTAGAAATAGTGCTTAAATATCCATAAATTCTCATTGCAGATACTAGATTACAGAAAAAGCTCATGATGCATTATTTAAAATTGTAGTTGGAACAATATTTGTTGATAAAACATAACTGCGAAAATAATTTTTGTTCATTTGATTGTTTAGAAATTTAAGTACATTACTAAAACGACTGGGACAGTATGTTCTAGTCAGGACCCTTCTAGGTTTTGTTCAGATTTTCCCTTCTTTGTGACTATGAAAACTATGCACGTCTCATTAGTCCTCAATCTTGTATTCTAGGCTAGACGGGCTTGGGTTGGTTCAACTGGAAATTAAATTCTTGTGCTGGAAATGAAGCCATTCAGGTAGGAACTCAACTTTTTTTGTTGTTGGGAAATTCGTCTCTTTTTTCCATTTTTCTGTTGGAATTCACATTGCTTTGTTGCTTTGGTAGGTTATTTAACTGTTTTGCAGAAAAATCGTATTCTTCAATAAAAAGTAATCTTTTTGATTTGAATATTCCTCTCTATAGTTAGAAATTTTATTCTCCTAGTTGGAAATTCATTAATAAATTCTGTCAAAAAGTCACAGTTTTTGGTCAAAAATTCAATTTTTATTGAGAAATAAACTGTTTTGTAGAAAATTTGTCTTTTTATTCGGTGAATTTTTCTCATTTGGTAGAAATTTACACTTTTTCAGTTAAAAATTCAACTTTCCAAGTGAAAATTCAATTCTTTCTTTGAAAATTAAACAATTTTGATAGAAGATTTGGCTGTTTTATAGAAAGTTCGTCCTTCTGGTAGGAAAAATTTTCTTATTTGGTAGAAATTCAATCATTCCAAGGCAAAAATTCAACTCTTCAAATAAAAATTCAATTTTTTCCTTCAAATTTCAGCTGTTCTGGCAGAGAATTTAACTGCTTTTTGAAAAGTTCGTCTTTTTAGCTAGAAAAATTTTCTTGCCTGAATGAAATTTTTCCTTTTTTAGTTAAAAAGCCAACTATTTTTCAAGAAAATTCAATAATTCTTTCCATGAAATATCAACTGTTCTAATGAACTTCAATTCATCTGTAGTAGATTTAACTGTTAGTTCGTCCTTTCGCTTCAGAAAGTTTACAAATTATTTGAAAATTTTTCTTTTTGGGGCTAAAGAATGTTTCTTGGTTGCACTTGTTGGGAATTCATCTTCTTGGTTTTGGAAAGATTTCTCTCTTTTAGTGAAAATTTCATTTTTTTTTTTTAGTCTGAGATTGAACAAATTTGTCGAAAAATCAGAGATTTTGGTGAGAAATTAAATATTTTTGTGAAAACAAATTGTTTTGTGGAAAATTGAACAATTTGGTTGAAATTTCTATTTATTATTGTCGGAAAAATCGTTCTTTGTTAGAAATTCTTCTCTTTCTTCAAACTTTTTCTTTAGTTCCTGAGAATCATCTCTTTCGGTATAAATTTTATCTTTTTGAGGTAAAATGAAATTGTTCCGTTGATAGTTAAACTGCTTCGGTTGTGGATTCAACTACTTTGTTGGAAATCTTTTCTTTGCGGTTGAGTGATTCGCGTTAAGAATTAATCTTTTTTGATTGAAAATACCAGTAGTTGGTTGACTGTATAACTACCATGTTAAAACCCTTCTTTTTGTTCTTGAAATTGATCTTTTTGTTTAGAAAGTCGTGTATTTTGTTGAAAATTCATTGTGTAGGTCAACGATTTGTAACTTTGGTTCAAGGACCTGAATATTATTTAGAAAATTGTTCTTCCTGTCTTAAAAATTTCACGATTTCATTAAAATTAAAATTTTTTCCAAGGTAAAAAATCTTCTGTTGAAGAATTACTTTTTGTTTGAAATACAACTCTATCAGTAGAAATTCCATCTTTCCTGGTAAAAATTCATATACTTTGTTGAAATGCAGTATTCTTACTAAAAACTCAAGAATTGGAAGCATTTCAGATTGCATTCAATATAATATTTATAGAAACTTTATCCAAATAAATTCGTTTTTCTACTTTCATGAGAGTTAAATCTTCCAAC
Organism: Neuroterus valhalla; assembly: GCA_011762715.2. Lineage (NCBI taxonomy): Eukaryota > Metazoa > Arthropoda > Insecta > Hymenoptera > Cynipidae > Neuroterus > Neuroterus valhalla. Next base: position 7,776 of record WSXT02082469.1, read on the forward strand.
AGATCAATTAATCTTTAGTAAAAAATATCAATTAATGCCAACCAAAATTCAAATACTTACATTTTGAATTGAAACAAACAAATAAATTTCTAACTATAACTATGGAATTTCCAATTGGAGTAAGTTTAATTTTCAGTTGAAAAAAATTACTTATAACAAAAAAAGAAACTTTCAAACCAATCGATTTTTAGGCAAAATTATGAATCTTCAAATAAAATTGTAAATGTTCGATTATAGTAGTTGAATTTTAACCAGAAAGACGAGTTTTTACCTGAAATGATGAACCCTCCACTAGCATAGTTGAAATTTTAACTAAAAATTAATTTTCAACCAAAAAATACAATTTTTCAACAAAATGGTTGAATTTTTAACGAAGATATAATAATTTTCAACAAAAAACAGCATGGTAACATTTTTGGCTTAAAAATTAATTTTGAACCAAACATAAGAGTTTAAAGACACATGAATTTCTGACTGATATGAAAAATATTCAAGTGTTCAACTTGAATTGTTAAACGTAAGCTAGGAAGCATTTCCGAACAAGAGAAGTAACCTTCGAAGAAAAAGATAATTTCATTCCAAAAATCCATTTTTAACAAAATATGTGAATTTTCAACGAATTATTTGAATTTTTATTCCACAAAGACAATTTTTTCATCTAAAGAGTTGAATTAATGAAAATGAAAAAAATTCAATAAATTTTCAACCAAAAAGATAAATTTTCTACATGAGAGGCGAATTTTCAACAAAAGAAATAAATGTTCCAAGAAATAGTTTAATTTTTAAATTAAAAAATCAATGTTCAACTGAATACTGTAATTTCCAACAAGAGAGCCTAATTTTCAACCAAGCAGTTGATTTTTCAACTAAAAACGGATGAACTCGCAATGAAAAGTGTGCACAAGTTTTCTATTATAATTAAAAAATATCTCTTGTTCGAAATGATACTTCTCTAAAAGTGCTTGAAGTACTTTCTTCGTTTGAAATTAGAGAGAGGGGACTTTCAAATTTTGACGAATTTTGAATTGGAAGAGCAATTTCCTAAATTACCTCTCTTCTAAATTCGAATAAAAATTATTTTGAAAAGTTCTCGTTCCATGTAAAAGATTCCATGTTCCAAGTGAAATTTCGTCTGCTACACTTTTTCTAAATCTGACATCTTTCCTCTCTGCGACAAGATTAGAAATTGTAATAGCGATCGACACTCTCGGGGAGTGAAATTGTGGAGGATCGGGCACATAGCAAGAGGCGGAACATGAATGAGAATGGAGCAAGTGTTTGTTATAAATTATAATACACCCATCCCATCATGTTTATGCAATATTGCGACAAACGATGCATCATCAGATGGTATTTTCTCCTTGCCACTATAAACACAGAGTCAATACACTCAAGAGATCCCATCCCGTAAAGGGTTACTGATAGGATATTGGTATTGGTATTGTCGCGTGGAATGTACAATGTACACGCATACTAGACTGCAGCCAATGGAGGAGGTGATATACCGTTGTGGAAGAGAGAATAAGGAAGAGAGAAGATTTGAGGAGAGAATGGGAATGGGAGGGAGAGAGAGAGAGAGAGAGAGAGAGAGAGAACCGGCCTACACAAGGCGGCAGTATCTCCATCTGGTAATTATTCACCAGGCCCATGGAACTAAGTACAGGGCCCGGCACGTGCGTGGGAAGATCTCGTGACCGGTGGAAGAGAAAGAGGAAGAAGATGAGATGAAAGGAGAATCGAGGTGGAGAGAATAATCGAGAGGAAAAAGTGAAAGCTCAAACTCAAACCTCGAAGCAGTCAGTCCTCGGACTCTTCTCTCCCGCGTTTCCTTATGGAGGGTCCACGCCCAACTCCCACTTTCTAACTTTCCGATATATGCGTGCACTCTCCATGAAATGGGACAAGTAGATCCATAGAATAAATACTAAGGGCAAAAAATTGAGTATCGTGGAACGAATCTGTATTCATTATGGCTTATCTGGTTCTGCTAGTTGGAGATACATGCGACATCACAGGTGTTCGACGCTCGTGACTTACTCTAATAGGGTGTCCAATCAAAATTCAGAAAAATATAACCTGGTTTTCACTGTTTTTATCCTATTTTCCTGACCATTTCAATTCGCAAACTGAACTCTTTCAACAGGAAACTACATGATTCGATTCAACGAATTTCGATAAGTAGGATACTACGGATTAAATTCGAACGTTCGTTTGAATCAACCAGATTTTACCAAGTTTAATTCAACCAAATTCCAATGTTAATTAGTATTTTTTTATAAATTTGGGCCCATTTTTTTCCAAGTGAGAATTTGATGCGTCTAAAATTAAAAATCAAACTTGCGAAATGGAACAATACTTCAAACACTGACGTTTACCATTTCACTATGCTCAAATGAAAAACATTCAAAAATGCTACTATTACAAAGTAGAAAAGACCAAAATGAAAGAATTTTTATTTGGCAGATTCCACAAAATAAGCTTAAAAAATTATACATTTACGAATTTCTAACGTTAAGAATTACTCAAATAAGAATTTTGACTTCAAAATTGGAATTCCAAAATAAAATTCAAGATGATCAAAGATTTCAACTGAACATCAGAATAAAAATGGTCAAATTTCTTTCATTAAAATTAAACGGTTCGAATCAAACTTCTATTTTAATATAGATTTTTAATGAACTTGAGAATTTGAAACAAACTTAAATTGGAATGTTCAAAATTGAATGAGTTCAGTTCGAAACTGGATAAACAGGACATTTTTTAAGTTAAAAGCAGCTATCCTAGGAATTTTTGTAACTAATTCTATAATTCCAAATTCGTGTATAGAAAATTTGCAATTGTCGGATTGAAAATCTTTACAGTAGGGCCTTTCTGATTGTAAAGCCTTCAATACCGAGAAATAATAATTCTCAGGATTTTGAAAAAAAACCATCGAAGATTCAGCACAATTTTTAACTGACATTCTTAATAGAAGAACTTTGAACTGAAAGTGTGAATTATTGGTATTTTCAGGCGTTAGAGTGGAATCATTTCAAACATGAATTTTGATCAATATAGAAGAATCTCTAGTCGGCAAAGCTGCATTATTATAGAAGAATGAGTATCATATACATATTTGCCCTTCTAAGATGTCCTGAAATATTATGTAATAGAGAATTCTTTGTATTGTTTGTAATTCGTATTTTTTGTGGCTATACTTAGAAGTCTTTTATTTAAATCCATGTTTTTCTTTATTGGAGCTTAATTATTTTGTACAAAATCAATTAATTGAAAAAAAAAGAAAAAGAGTCTTTTTCAGCGGTTCGCAGGACCAAATTTGTTCTTTACCTTCTTGAATAGAAAACTGCAGGAGACTGGTGCCCTCCTCAGTGTGTAACTTGACCAATAATAACTCGTTTTGTCTCCAGTAGTACAACGAGGCAGGAACTAAACAAGTTGCGCTTACCACGAAAAGGACTTGGCTTATTGGTATAATAATAATAATAATAATAATAATAATAATAATAATAAACAAACATAAATTCAAACGTGAGAAATTTTACAATTTTCAATTGAAATTCCTTTTCGTTAAATAATTTCGAAATAAAAATGTTATACTTTAAGGTTAATACGTTTCAAGTTAGACTATCTTGAATTCTTCAGTAGCGTGTTGAAATGAACAGTATGAAAATTGAAAAATTGTACTTTAAATTAGAACTGTGAAATTCTGTGAATTCTGGGAAATTCTCGAAATATCGAGTCGCAAATATAGGTTATTAGATGAAAGGAACTGAGGAAGGTTTATATATGTCGTAGGCGTTCAGGGGAATCCGGCGTTCAGCTGAACGCCTAGGCGTTCTGCGGATCGACGGCGAATAGACGACTGACTCCCCAAAACTGACCTGCGCTGACCGATCGTCTGATCGCCTGACGGTTCTGCTGAACGCCGGCGAATAGAATAATTAAGGTTTGCAGAATTGAAATCAAAACGCGACTTTTTAAATGTTGAACATTAGCGCTTGGATGATGATATTCTACGATACAAACAGAAAGTTGTTATTATTATTATTTCTCCCAAGGGCGAATGTGATAGGACTCTTCAGGAATAATAACAATACCAAACTTTTATCAAACTAAATTCAAGCGGGTACAAGTTCGGTGAGTACGACGGGAATCTCGACGGGAATAGGACTGTTGAAAATGGAGAG
>WSXT02082491.1:0-11961 GCA_011762715.2 Neuroterus valhalla
GAGTAGAGTGGATGAGGAGACTGGAAGAACTTAGGGACGAAAAAGCCAAGGGTTTGTCCAATCAGAAGGATTTAAATTGATGAAAAAGCAAACGTTAAAAGACTATGAAACAGGAATATGGTAAGAGGAAACGAAAGCCCTGTGGAAGCTTGAGCATATGCGTGCGTAGATTGACAACAATAGCAAATAGCCGGAAATGTAGTTTTAAGCGTTATAATTAAGTTATAATAAGTAGTTTAAGGCACTTATGTAACTTATTGTAAAGGGAACGGTGGCCCTCAAACCCGTGAAAGGGATGAGAATAAATTACAATTACAATTACATTTGGAAATTATATTATTTCGCGTATTATTTTAGGTAGGAAATTTACCTTCTTGATGGGGAGTTCATCTTACCATTCCATTCTTCATATGCATCATCCTGCATGCATATTTGAAAAACTCGGCATTTTCCTTGTAGTAGGGCTAGGTTAATGGACCTTCTCAACCTCTCTCTTGCTGACAGAATTTGATTGTTTCAATTATTTATGTAATGAATTTTATTTAGCTATTTGTAGTAAAGTTGGAGTGTCATTGAAGTGAAAAGGTTACATAATCAACCCTTCGCCTGGAATCATCACCAAAATCAAATTTTTCAAGAGAATACTGGTCTTTTAGTGTGTAAGAATCTCGTATTTTTTGTTCGAAAATCCAGGTATTTGGTTATTAGTGCAACTGTTTCGAGGTGAGTATAATATTGTCTGTTTGTAAACAAACAGCTGGTTGAAAATGTTATAATTTTAAGAAATATAATTATTTTGATAATATATAATACTCCCCACAAAATTTCAAAATTTGGGACTGGAGAGTTGTTGTGAATGTTTTAAAAATAAAAGCTCTGATTCATCAAGACGCAACAATTTTCGAAAAATTGAGGACTCTTTCAACAAAGGAAAATATTGATGAACGAGTAATTTTTCGTGACTTGTATACTCCTTTTATAGAAATATGGTAAATTTATAAAGCATGACTGATGATATCATTTTAATTTGTTTCATATAAGTGATCATTCGTTCACAAAGATCTGATTTTTGGCATAAATTCTTAAAGGAGAAAAATTTATCCAAAAGTACATATGTGACGTGCGCCGAAGAAAGGGGGCTTACTCTAAAAAAATCGAAATCGAGGTTTTTACATCTTCTGATCCTTTATGTGTTGCTCTTTTTATTGAAACAATCGAAAATAAATTTCGAGCTTTATTATTGCTGATAATTTAGGTTTAGGTTTCCCTCTCTCACTCGAGTCGCGTGTATCGGGTCGACTTTGACCGTTCGCCCTGAACAATTTCACTTTTCAGAGTAAGCCCCCTTTCTTCGGCGCGCGTCACTAAACAGAATATCACAGGTTGTTCACGCAAGTAAGGCAACTTCATATACAATACTTTTGTAATGATATTTTTATAAATTCTTGAACTTACTTTGGAGTATTTTCAACTAATTTTGTAACTTTTTGCGACCGGATTCAATATTGAGGATTTGTTACTTTATAGGTTATTTTCAAAAATTCAGACAAATCATTTAATCACGTTATCAATATTATTATTGTTAAATATGCCGGGGTCGGATCCAGCCACCCATGTCATTGGGGGGGGGGGGGCGTACAAATACATTCTTCCGTTAAAATGAAGGAAATTTTCATCGGTAAATTGACGGCTCAGGGGGGTGGGGCGTCGCCACTCACTGGATCTGCCCATGAAGGAAAAGCTGTTTACTGCGTTTTGCTTAAAATGATGTATGTGAATTAACAGGTTAGTTAAGGTTGGAATTTTAAAGTCCAATTTTACGCAAATTTTACAACAAATGTATCGATTATTTAGTTGCAAAATTTTCGTAAAATCAAATATTCAAATTCTACCCTAAACTGACTGAAATTTACAATAAATTTATTGATCACTCCGTTGTAAAATTTGCGTAAAATTGAATTTGCGAATTCTAACCTAAACTTAATAAATTTTACAATAAATTTTTTGATACGGGATGTCATATTAAAGTACATAAACTTTCCTCATATTTCGCCGATAACTGTTCAGAACATATTAACTGCTAGCATTTATCGAGTAAGATGAGGCAGTTGAATTTTGAGGTTGCAGCTTGATGTATCCTACAGCCTTAACTTAACTTTGCAGACTAATAAACTTAGGAAAGCGGATCAATTCTTTTTTTAACCAGGTCCAAAACTATGCTAGTTGAAAAATGTGCCTAATTTATTACCATTTTATAGTGGATATGCGTGTTTTCTTTAAGGTTGGCTACGTAAAAATGAATTACGCGATGGAGATCCAAGACAAGGGATCAAATTATGCTTTGCCAAAAGCGCATCACGTCGACAGGGATCACTTTGCTAGCAGGCATAGATAGAATCAACGATATTAAACTGGCAGCGCATATAGCGGTACATAGTGCAGTTAGAAGCGTGGACTACTCGGGAGAACTGTTTGTCACTATTGGGAAAAGTAGTAAATTAGGGTGTCTATGCCTTTATCGGAAAAAATTTCCGAAAATAATTGCTCACGTTAATACCCTATCATTGTTAGAGGTTCTAGTAGAAGATCTCGGGACGAAGGTAACTCCGTCAGTGTATACGAGGCGTCAACTCTTCTACAAAAGTATGTGGGTATTTGCATTAAATATTATAGTAAAAAGAAATTGATAGTATTGCTGACTTCTTTTGGGCTCATCTATACTGTCGAAACAACGGCTTTAGATTTATACTCAACTTTCTTAACTTCATGGAACAAATTAAGATTCCTGTTAAAAATCTGTTACGTGTGGTAACCGATGGTGCATATGCCATGTGTGAAAAGAATCGATCTTTTTTAACGTTGCTTAGAGATCGTTCAAACTTGTCTTGCCTTCAGTTGATAAAATGTGTACCACAATCATTGCAAAAAAGTTGCTCGCACGCTTGCGAATTAGTATTTCCGAATGCTCTGGAGTTTTTAATTCGGGGAACAAGAAACTGGCTGTCGACGCCTCTAAGACTTGTGAAGTACGAGCAATTTTATAATTTAATAAATCTTTGTGGAAAGGAAATCAAAAAATTCCGACGATTAGTTCAACTTTCAGACACACGTTGGTTAGCTTGGGGAAGTGCAGTTAGACGCCTAACTTTAAAATGGATGGAACTGAAAGAATCTAGAAAAAAAGGATCTGAGACCGAACAATGTTACACTACGCAACTCAGTTTGACGTATCAAGACAATTGTATAAACTTGTATCTCCTGTTCCCAAAATCGATTTCTATATGACGTGAATCATCTACACACTCCTTTTCAAAGTAGTGACTAGGATGTCGCAGATGTTAACGAAGAGATGCGAATTATTGTGCCGTCAATCGAAAGCCGAATCTTCAACACTTTTGTCCGGTACGCGAAAAAGAATTTTCGGCTTCAACACATAAAGGACACTCTTGAAAATCCTCTAGCTCTTCGATCTGCTGAAACCATGGACTATAGAAAAGAATTGACCTCTGCACTCGAACTAGTTAATGTAGGGAAAGAGAAGCTAGAAGATTTGTACAACAGGTGTTCACGAACCTGGTGGCATCCAAATTTCAAAGAGTGATTTGCGATGCCTCAGGAGTATCAAGTGCTCAGAGCACCTAGAACCAGATATCCTGAAGAATACTTCAAAGTTTTGGGCTTCAGTTCGGTGCTACGAAAATTCTGGAAGCCAACGGCTATTCAAAAACTTAGCAAAAGTCGTCCTTGAACTTTTATTGTTTCCGCTAAGCAATGCTGTTGTTGAAAGCGTGTGCTTAGTGATGGATGCGATTAAAATTGAAGCACGAAACAAACTGAATTTTTCAATTTCAGCTGCTCTGTAAAGGATTCGTATTACGTTCAGCAATCAAAAACTTTGCTGTAATAGATTTCAGCCTACCAACATATTGTTATTCAAATTCGATGCAGGGACAATGTATGGCAAGAAAGGACCTAGCGATCGAAAGAAGATGAAAAGTGATGATAGATGAATCAATGTCCATGAAAATGAGGAGAATAATGAGGAGGCTCTGTTAGAAACTCTTACTTTATTCTCAGGAGATAGCGATGCTTGTGAAGTTCTTTATGGTTTGAACATGTAAAGTTCAGAGTTCATTCTGACATCCTTCCACCTTAGCACTTTTTCTGCTCACACTTTCCTTGTTCAATCAACCATTCTCAAGTTAGCGTTATGGAAAATTTTATTTGCACGAAAATCGACGTTTATGGAGAAAGATATCTCAGCACCCGTTTGATTTCAAAATTTCAAAACAGGCTACATAATTGATTTTCAAAACAAGAAAGCAGGAAACGAAATCGTCTACAATACACAGTTGGCAAAGAAGGCCGTTTTTTATATTTGCACGCTAACAACAGTTTTAAAAAATTTCGTTCCCTCGTCTGTAGTACGAGGCTTGAAAATCAGTTCGCCTTTTTCAGAATTTTTAGTGTAATAGGTCCTGAGATAATTATCTGCAAATATATTATCCATTCAGTTCAAAGTAGATTGTTTAGAACGTTCCTACTTGAGAGCGGTTGATTGTACTGGGAAGTAGAAACAAAAAGGAGTCTTGTATTGGTTCTTTGAACTTTAAGAAATGTATTTTACAGCGTTTTTCCACAAGTCCTGTATTTGCTGAAGAGAAACTCTTTGAAATAATGAACGATCGATTAACTTGAAGAAAAAGTAGATTATTATTCTTTCTTGACTTTGCAGTGCATAGAAAAGTATAAATTTGGTATTAGGGAAATCTTCTTATCGCTCCGGCGCGCGATAATTCTTCGTGTGTATTTTTTATTAATAATTTAAATAAAACTTTCAACAAATTAATTACTCCCCTTCCCATTTTGTAACCATAAAGAGTCGTGTATAAAAATTTTTAACTCTGCTAATTAAGGATCAGTTAATCAAAAGCTCCACAAGAAGAGCTACACTCGAACGCCGATTAATATAGCAACACGGGAAACAGGTTCGCCGGCTATTACAGGACGGTAGGGGCCCTCACTCTCTCGTAACTCTCGGAATCTAAGAGACGTACGCTTATACTCAGAAGAAGGGTGCGGGGTAGAGAGGAGCAAATGCTACTCTAATAGTCGGCGAATACTCGCTCTAATAGCATATGATCTGGCAACGCTGCCAGTCATTGAACGAGATAGATTGGCTGCTTGGTCGCAGCGGAAAGGACGTTGGAGCTCACGCTACCGCCGCGCACACCAACGCTGGCGTGCACACACGAGAGAGAATGTGTGCATACACACATGTGTACATGTGAAATAAATAATATTCATTATGAAATTAATCAGATTTGTTTTGTTTAATATAGTTCAAAGACTTGCACAGCTCAAGGAGGTACTTGAGAAAAAGTAGAAGCTGTCAGAGATGGATCCCCATGAAAGGATAGACATCTTGGACAAGGATTCAGGCTACTGCTTAGCTTTCTCGAACGAACAGGTGATATGCATAAGTGAGTCAATCATATATGTCCTAATGTTAGAGAGTCGTTCCTACTCTTTTAAATGGCACAAGGAGGTACGGCTGTTGAGGGTCATTATGACAGTCAGTAACATCGTGTCCTTGTGTTGATTACATAATTAACTGACGAGCGATTGGCTGCAGCTTGACTCGTCTCCTGGTAAGCTTCTAGGCCTTGCTCGTTACAAAAACAATGCTCCGGTCGGTAAATAGTATTTAGCAGCACGAAAACCTCCAACTTATAACAGATGACGCGAGAAGTAATATAATAATATTTTACAGCTTAAGGAGTAATTCGAGGAGAAACCTCAGGATGGTTAGATGGATGATTCGAGACTCCTGACAAGTTGCCGATTCGATCGAAAACGCGACGAATCCAACAACTAGTTACACCACTTTCGCCAAGGTCAGCTTTGGCAAAGCGGGTCCTAGATAATTCACAGCAAAACAGGAGGAAATAATGCCGTTTGCACGAAACTCAAGCCTCGCAAACGAAGTTGCTCAGAGGGATGAAAGAGCTGCTGGCGCAAGGAGCCATGGCGACCAAGCTGACTGATAGAATAATATTGAAATCATTCCACTTGCTTCAAGGAGTCAAGCAACGCAGCTGATAAGCAGTCTTCTGAAAACGGAGATGATGGGATCACCCAGGCAAGAAAAGATCAAGCAGGAACACGGAAACTTTCTCTTCTGGTTGTTCAAGGTTTCGGAGCATCAACTCAACGTAACGTGGTAACGAGAAATAACTTTACAAGTAGAATCCCGAAGTTTAGTGATTCGGACGTAAGTTCGAAGGTGATCTTGCTTCTAAATTGAAATAAAGCAGACTATTTTATGTTTTGAATAAGATGGAAAGATCTAAGGTAGATTCAATAACTCTGTAAAATGATGATGACAAAATTAGGGATATTATATTCAACTACCAAAACTAGCTAGGGGAAGGAACCCCGGCAAACGAATTAACGAAGAGTTGATAAATTCCCAACGGAATATCCCAAGGGCGTTTGAATCTCCCCGCTGTTTCCGAGCGGGTAGAAGCCCCGGTTGCCAGCGCCGGCTTCACGGATTTTGGGGGAGGCCAAATACACGAAACTAGTCAATGTGATGAGTTATCTGGAGGAGAGCTAGATGTGACGAAGGGACAGGACCTAGCCTCTTAGATTGATGTCGGTTTTTTCAAGTTCAAAGTGAACAAAAATAATGAGCAGAATCAGAGCTACATCGCAAAGCTGGAGAGCATCCTTATCAAAATAGAGGATTTTTTCGGGGCAAAACGTCAAATGCACCCGCAAATCACAAAGGGCCTCGGCGAAGCACTTGCTTTCCTTGAAAAGGTGCGAAAGTGAGAGTTGCTGGGCATCAGACTTTGAAACTCGTCTTACCCAAGAAATGGGCAAGAAGATTTTCGGAGAAAAGGTTCGAGAGACGAAGCTCTCCACAAAGAAGGCAGTTGCGGAAAGCACGGGGACACAGACGGTAGCAGATGTTGGGAAAACCCCGGCCCCCATCGAAGGGAAGAGGCCCAGAGACCTAGCCAATAGACCCCCAGAGACGAGCGCATTGAGACCTGCGCAAAAAAAGATGAACCGAAACGAGCACGACCAAAGGCGGTGCTCATTAGACCAACCGAGCGTTTCAGCTACGCTAGCGTGCTGCGTCGCATCCGCAGACCTGGGACGTAGGGATCATGATAGAGGTCGGAAGTGAAGCAGAAGGCAGGAAGAAACTATCATCTGACATCAAGGAAGTGGTTGGCAACAGGGAGGACGTGCGAGAGCTTGTTTCCCAAGATGAAGTCGAAATTCTCGTTTTGGAAGCGTCAAAGGAGAAGGAGGGAGCGGCCCTAAAGAATCACTTCGGTGAACCTGGGAATACCAGATATAAAGCAAGTCTCACGAAGAAGTCCTTCAGAGGAAACCTGAAGGCTTTCGATGAACTGAACGAGGTGGGTGCTGCGAGGCTACTCCAGACAGGACACCTAAAAAATGGGTAGGTGTCCTGCCACGTGAGGAGGAAGATGACAGCAACCTGGTGCTACCGTTGCCAAGGCTACGGCCTCATAGAAGCTGCCTGCAATGATCCTGACAGGAAGGACGGCTGTTGCAGATGTGGCAAAGAGGGACACAGGTCTGAGGACTGCACAACTGTTTAGCTGTATTTGCCACGATCACGGACCTCTCTGTAAAAACCGTAATAGTAATAAAAATAAAACCCGTGTTAAGGCGAATTTCGTAGATAGTTGAGAAACAAACGATAGAGAACGCGATGCTGATTCTGGATCCGATACTGAAGGCGAATACACTGAAGTACATAACTTTATCGCAGAATCGGGAGCGACTGATCATTTTATCCAACGCACGGCTACCATAAAAAAATATTGATTCTTCTAAACGGGGTGTAATTAGTTGCGCGAATGAAAATTCTAATGCAGATTTTAACTCCTAAGGAAAAGGGATTTATAATAAACCATTTCGGGGAATCGAGATTAATTTGAACAAGAATAAAATAGATAAACTCAAAAGAGACGGCAAAAATGTTTTTGTGAATTTAAGGACTAGGAGTGGTAAATCTATGTTAAACCAGACTCGTAATAAAACTATTATTTCTGCTATAGAATTTATATCTCATAACAAATAACTGAACACAATAAACAATCGTGAAATAGAAAAATCTGAAAATTTATCAAAACAAAACATGAAAGGTTCAATTCAATCAAAATCGCATACTAAAGAAAAGTTAAAAACCATACTGATGTGGCATGCCAGGTAAGGGCATATTTACGGGCGATATATGATGAAAAATTGAACAGCTATATCCAGAACTAAAAGAGTTTGACACTTCTGACTTTGACAAAGTGATTAGAGAATGCGACGTGTGTTTTCAGAAGAAACTAAACAAATTAACTTTCAGCAAAGTTCGACATAGTGAGTGTGCACCTTACCTCAAATTTCATGCTGACTTATTGGCCATATAAGTCTACCCACTTATCCTGGCCGATATGGACTTATTGCCGCGTTCGTAGATAGTAACTTTAGATACGCCAGTTCGTATCCTCTTAGACATAAAAATGATGACCTAACTGTTTGAAAAAAATGGTGCGTCTGCACGCTCCAAACTGAGTCCGTATCTTCTATTTCTTGGATTAGTGACTAGATCGAGTATTTGTCGCAATAGTTTGTATAAATTTTACTGCTCCTAGGGTTCGTCATTTGATAATTGACGAGGAATCGGAAGCCTGCGACTTAGACCTGAATATGGTATTCAACGCATCATTTCGGCTGCTGACATATTCAACTGAGAATCCTTAGGTAGCTTCATCAGCGTGGGCTTCTTCCGCCGCAAAATTTCTGTTACACTGGTGAATTGTTAGTTGTGATATTTTTCCTACCTCATCTTCAGACTAAAATGGGGTCCCGACCAGAAAGCTTTTTTCCAAATTTTGCGTTGTTGTTTTTTTATGTTCAAATTAAAAATCAAGTAATTTTTACGCCTTTTAAACGGGACCCGTCGAACACCTCAGATGGGAGTGATGCGCGTGCACCTATGCCCGTCGCGACGGGTAAGGTCTATGTCGATGCTGGCCGTTGGTAATGTAAATTTCGGGACCAGAAGTATTACCATGATTCGTATTATTGGAAATTTGAAAATGTCTTCTCCGCGTTAGCACTGCGATCGGTAAAATGAGTGCGCGCCAGCATTCCCAGGGCTGTGTATTTATCTCCAGATCTGAATAGACTTTCAAATGTGTGGGATCGTTGTAATTTTAGAAGCCTCAATCGGATGCAGCTCATAAGGGAAGAGAGTAATTTTTCTTCCTTAATATTAGAAATCAATATTTGAATATGTAATTAGTTATGCAAATATCGATAAGAACTGCAGGCAACATAGGGATACATAGATTGACAGATAGAGGAGATAAGCAAGCACACAACGCGGCATCGTACAAAAAAAGAGACAGAAAGATTGGACAAAAAGAGACGGAGAGAGCTATGAGTTACTGTTGTCTCTCTCTAACACATGCACTACAGATAGAGATAGGCGAGACCCAATTCTCTTTGCTATACTTTGCCTCCAGACGGTTCCACTTACACAAGAGCCTATGGCTTGTCTCCTATATCTATATTATCTCTATGGCAGCCAAAGAAAACTCATCCTCACAATGAATATATTATATAAAACATTGGTTTTACAACTACCGCATGGTCCACCTGGGAGCAACGGTCATTCAGGGAAATGGCACAAGCTCACAAATGTACCTAGGTAATATACCCCAACGGCCACGCCTCACGACCTGAGAAATTTGTCGTTTTAGCCTGAAAATTCAACTCTTTGTTGAATATTATCTCTTTCGGTAATTAATAACTTTTCTTTTTTGGTTGAAAATTAAAATATACAATTGTAAATGTAATATATTCTGACTCTCTTTTTGAAGGGTTTCTTACTGATTGTAATTATGGTACTTCAATTTTATTCAGAAATATGCATCCCCATATTTTCGTGGAAAATCACCCCATTCTCATGTGTCATTCACTAAATTAGAAACAAAGAACATTAATTTGCTTCCCAAATGAAAAAAAAGAATCAATCACGAAAAAAGTATTATGATTTTGAGAACAAATATCTTGAAGTTCTCAAGAAATTGATGAATCCCACACATTTGAAAGTCTATTCAGCTCCGGAGATAAATACACCGCCCTGGGAATGCTGGCGCGCAGTCATTTTACCGATTGCAGTGCTAGCGCGGGAAACACATTTTGAAATTTCCTATAATACGACTCATGGTAATACTTCCAGTTCCGAAATTTACATCACCAGCGGTCAGCATCGACATAGACCTTACCCGTCGCGACGAGCATAGGTGCACGCGCATCACTCCCATCCGAGGTGTTCGACGGGTCCCGTTTAAAAGGCGCAAAAATTACTTGATTTTCAATTCAAACAAAAAAAAACTGCAACGCAATATTTGGAAAAAAGCTTTCTGGTCGGGACTCCATTTGGGTCTAAAGATGAGGTGGGAAAAATATTACAACTAACAATTCACCAGTGTAACAGAAAAATGGCGGCGAAAAAAGCCTATCGCTGATGAAGCACCTTAAGTGCACGTAAAAAACGGACAATCGAGAGTAACCTTATCTAGTCGATTGAAGGAGAGTACATCGATTCAGAAGGACGCTTGCATGGTGCTGGAATTGCAGATTGATGGTGAAAAATTGTTAACATCGAAGTTTTTAATCTTTCCGTACTTTCATACCTCAAAACTTTGAACGCGTTTTTCTTAAACCACACTCCCTAGAATTGGCACGCAGCATAACTCGAACAATTTTCAATATTTTCTATCGGGACTCCGCCTACATTTTTATAACAATATTCCGCGGAGAACATCGTACGGGATTTTAGATACATTGATTCAAACAATTGTTGTAGACAACTAGGTACCGTTTTTTCGCTTTAAAAAATTAGCTTTTTTTCAAATGCTTCTTAATTCCACAAAATCAATATTTTCAAAATATCGTACGAAGTTCTCTAGTTATTTTTATGTTGATTTAGGAAAAAATTTTTATTCCGTTCCAAAAATGTCTCCAGGGCGGCCATTTTCTAATGATTTTTATTGAAAATTCCTAATATTTTACTTTTATATATGAATAATAACTTCCCACATTATTAGCATTGTATTCCCTTTCATTCTAATTTTAAAAAAATCTTGAAAAACGTGTTTTTTTCACGTTTACAGTTACCCCTCAAAGTGTTTTTCCGCAGATAACAAAAAATATGTGTCGCTTAGTTTTTTCGAGTACTTCAACATATTTAAGGGAGAATCAAATCGGCGAGGGACACCTGGTAGACTTTCCTTGTTAATCGAGAAATCTGACCGTTCTGTTGAACATTGGTCTTTCTGAATAGGAAATCCCTCCTTCCATATTGAAAGCTCATCTTTTAGGTTAAAGCTTCATCAGTAATGGTTGGAAGTTGATTTTATACAATATTTCAAATTTCACAAAATCGTTTTCAGAATGCAAAATAAACTTGCCTCGTTAAGACAATAGCCTTCAAGAATTCCTTTAGCTGCTGCTGATTAGAGATATCAAATATTTATTACTCGCATATACACCATTCACTATCTATTTATTCGAAAGGAAATTCACTAGACATTGAAGACAAATTTTCTCGAATCTCTCTCATGTATGTTTAGGATGGTTGGTCTGGAACCAAACCTGTTGGAACTCTTACTTCAAATGGAGTAGATGCATCCCTTCTTCCCTCTAAATTTGTGATATTACTGGAGGAAGAATCTACTAAACTCTCTGTTCAATGAGTAGGGATATAGATAAGGGCCCGAAAATTTCCCTTTTGTCCAACCAACTGTATTCTCTGACATTTTCAGTTTATGTATTGGGATGATGGTGTAAACAAAAGATGTCGCCCTTAACTTGATGACAGTGATATTTGATAACGAATGCCAAAGTCCAAAG
>WSXT02082502.1:0-11961 GCA_011762715.2 Neuroterus valhalla
GAAAAAACGCGTGAGAGCGTAACCTTAAATGTAACCTAAACGTAATGTTACTGACTTTTTCTCTTTTAACTTCTGTCCATATACCACACGAGACAATGAATTGGAATCTTTCGTGATTGAATAAAGGTAGTAGGAACGTTTTATCTAGCACCAAATGTTTTCCAACTATGAAAAAGAACATTCTTTTCATGGCTCGAATTTTTGATTCGATATCATTGAACTTATTGCAGAGGAAAGCACAAAAATTTGAGTTCCATTTATTTTGTTAATCGTTATTAATTGGTATTAGAATGTATTTGAATAGTAAGTCTTGAAAAATTAGGCACTTCGTATGATTAGAGTTTTTGGTGCCTAATATTAAAGAAACTTAAAAATGCCAGAATTTCAAAAGTAGAGCTTTTTGAATAAAGGAAAAATCATATACGGTTCTGTTTTGGATTGAAAACGTCAGAACCACGTTTAATTGAGAAAAAACCTATTTAACACAAGAAGTTATACTTCAATAATCATAGGATAATTTAAAAAGTAACAAATATAGTTCAAATATAGAAAATCGAATAATTCCATTTCGCGGATGAAATTGACAAAATTAAAGTTCCAACGTTGAAATTTATTACATACTTTTAAAGGCTCTCGTTCTTGTACAATTTTCTATCGCCGTCCTTAGGTTAACGTAGTTCAATAGGAAATTTGAACATTTTAATCGATGCATATTGTCTCAGGAGGCTTTATTCTTACAACACTGATAAAAACGATGAAAATATAGGGTAGCAATCAAATTTTGTCGTTGTCTCTTTTTTCCTATTTCCTTTCATTTTGTCCAAGAGTAAGTTTCGAATTTAATGAAAAAGAAGTCAAACCTGTAATCTAAGATTTCATTATTTTCATTTTTCTAATGTTGATGAAAAATGACTTGTAGTTATCGCTTGTTATTTTTTTACATGTCTCACAAGAAAAGTCTTTCAGTTGTCCCTCGCCGATTTGATTCTCCCTCAAATATGTTGAAGTACTCGAAAAACTGAGCGACATATATTCTTTTTTATCTGCGGGAAAACACTTTAAGAGGGTAAAACAGCCCCTCAAAAATAGGGGTCGCAAGTGTCGATCGTATAGTATTGTGTATAAAAACTAAATTGATTTCGATCAAACCTACTGGAAAAGTTTCCTCGTGATGAAAGATAGATAACGTAATTTTCTCAACAAAAAAATATATATTGAGGGGGTGAACCACCCCCACATATTATTTAAGTTGTGCTGAAAATTTTTTAATTAAATAGAAAAAATTCTAAAAATGTATATTTTGCAGTTAAGACGAAAATAAAGTTTACCTGTTTCGCCAAAAAAAAAAAAATGTTTAATTAATGGGGGTAGCTACTCCTAAACACTTTTCATCTTGTGTCTATGATAATATATACTTTCCATACAGAAAAAAATTGGAAAATTTGTTTTATAATGATGGAAGTAAGATGGAGTTCATCCAACATGAATAAAAAAATTACACGGGGGTGAATCACCCCTAATTATGTATAGAATAGCAAAACAAGTCTGAAAATGAGCAAAACAATCCGAAAAAAATACATGTTGTATACAAAGAAGAGGATGAAGGTATTTAGGTATTTCCAAACGAAAAACAGAATTGAAGAGGGTCAGAAGATTTATTCTTCAAAATTTGAACAACAGTGATACTCGTAAAAAAAATGTTTGAAAAATAGTGATTTTTGACACCATGAAAATCGAATTGAAGCAATATTAGTACAACCTAATTTTTATGGGTAGTTACCCTCTTCAATGCTGTTTTTCTTTTAAAAGTACCTAAATACCTTTATCCTCTTTTTTGTATACAATACGTATTTTTTCGGATCTTTCTGCTCAATTTTAGACTTATTTGGCTATTTTATACATAATTAGGGGATGGTTCACCCCGAGTAATTTTTTTATTCATGTTGGATGGACTCCATTTAACTTCCATCGGTATAAAACAAATTTCACAATTTTTTATGCATGGAAAGTATATATCATCATAGACAGAAAATAAGAAGTGTTTAGGAGTAGTTATCACTATTATTAAAAAAAAAATTTTGGCGAAACACGTCAACTTTATTCACATACCTTAAAATCAAACAAACTTTGAAAATAATGCTCACAAGATTCAATTAAAAAGGTTATTAATGCGAAGAAACTTAGGGGTAGTTACCCTCTTCCATGCTGTTTTTCGCTTGGAAATACCTAAATACCTTCATCCTCTTCTTTGTATACAACACGTATTTTTTTCGGATTTTTTTGCTCATTTTTAGACTTGTTTTTCTATTTTATACATAATTAGGGGGTGATTCACCCCCATGTAATATTTTTATTCATGTTGGATGGGCTCCATTTTCCTTCCATCGTTATAAAACAAATTTTCCAATTTTTTTCTGTATGGAAAGTACATATTATCATAGACACAAGATGAAAAGTGTTTAGGGGTAGCTACCCCCATTAATTAAAAAAAAAAAGATTTGGCGAAACAGGTAAACTTTATTTTCGTCTCAACTGCAAAATATTTTTATTTTTTTTTCTATTTAATATAAAAATTTTCAGCACAACTTAAATAATATGTGGGGGTGGTTCACCCCCTCAATACATATTTTTTTTTCAAAAAATTATGTTATCCATCTTTCACCACAAGGAATTTTTTCCAGTAGGTTTGATCGAAATCAATTTAGTTTTTATACACAATACTATACGATCTACACTTGCGACCCCTATTTTCGAGGGGCTGTTTCACCTCCTTAAAGTGTTTTTCCGCAGATAACGAAAAATATGTGTCACTTAGTTTTTCGAGTACTTTAACATATTTAAGGGAGAATCAAATCGGCGAGGGACACCTGAAAGACTTTCCTTGTGAGTCTTACTAGGGGCCTTCCTTAAACTTCTCAATAGAAAAAAGAAATGTAGCTATTGATAATGCTAGAACCAGTTTGTGTCTCATTTACGAAAGAAACCTTGTCTCCACTTTCTTTACCAAAAAATGTAACGAGTAACAGTTACTACTGGGAAGGGAAACATCCACTGCGACGAAAGGGGCGCTGCAGTGCCACACCAACATGGCTGTAGCATTGGGGTGGTCCAAAAATGCATTAGACAATTTTTTTTGGTTTGGAAAAAAATAAACGTATTTTTCGTTTTGAAAAAAAATATATAGAGGTAGCGCAAGCCCCATGAAGTTCAACACGTATTTCCCACCAGAAAAAAATATGTTTTTGTACTCTCTCAGAAATTTCCTTTCAGCGATAAAGGAACACCTCTACGGTTAAAATCCGTTCGTTTGAAAATTAGAGTTGGAAACAGATACTTTAACGGTTAAAGTACGATCCGTTTAACGAAGGATCGTTTGAACGATAAACGACTCTACTTCTATGCACATGAGATACAGTTTAACGGATAAAGTGTGACGTACTTTTACCGTAAAACTGTTTGGGAGCATCGAATCCTTGAAGGTTGCATTAATGTGCGCATGCGTGGAATAGCAACACCATGCTATTAAAATGCAATCCTTTCACAATTGAAGTGCATACTCTTAACGTTAATCTAAGGATCGTTTCACGGTAGAAGTGATCATCTTCTAAAGATGAAAATGCGTGACTCTATAGTTCAGACGACATCATTTCAGCGTTAAACTAGATCGTTTAAGAGTTAAAAGAATCTGCTTTCTAAGTATATTACTCCTAGGTTTAGAGGACCGGCTTTATCGTTGAAGGGAAATTTCTGAGAGTGTAAATTTTATTCAGGATTCTCAATATTAGGTGAATCGAAATCGAAATTCACCAGTATTCTTCACAATTAATCACAGAATGCGAATAAAATAATACTTTTCAAATATTACCTCCATAAGTCTGTTTTATAGGGTCCCAAAAAACCATCATAGGTAAAAAAATGGGTTTCTCGAGTTTTTGGCGCTTTTTTCAACACAGATTGTTTCAAATACATGAAGGCTACTTTGCACTGATAATTAGATGTTTGTTTACATTGATTGAACAATTTATTATTGTTTTTAGCAACTTTCTCTTAGAAAGGGGTTAGAAAATCAATGTTTTTTCTGAAATTTTCAACTTATTTTCAACGCTTCAGTTGAAGCGAGGTAATTATAAATTATAGTTAAAAAGAATTGTTTAATCAATGTGCTATCAATCATAACCATATTCTCTTAGAATAATGCTACAAAGTTGCGGTTTTTCCTGAAATTTTAAAAGTTTTTGTCCATCTTTCACTTAAGGTGAGTGATTATTTTATTTGATTTAGCAAAAACAATTGTTTAAGCCAACTGTAAATATTTATAGCTGTTTTCTTCTAGATTAATACTACATAGTTACGGGTTATTCCTTAGATTTTTAACTTTTTATCACTTTTCAATTAGATTAAAATGATAAATAATTCATGTTAAAAAAAATGATTGTTTGAACAACTTATTATCATTGCTTATAATATTTTCTTCGCTTAATGATAGAGACTTGCCTGTTTTTTCAGAGATTTGTAACTTTTTGCCCACTATTCACTTGAAGTGAGTTGATATTTAATTCAATTGAACAAAAGTAATTGTTTAAACAAATTATTATTGCTTATGACTATCTACTTTCAGATTAGTGCTGAAAAGTTGCGGTTTTTTCGTAAATGTTTAACTTTCTTTTACCTTTTCAGTTGTGAACAAATATTAAATAAATCTTAGAGAGTATCATTTCTGAAACAGTGTTGTATTGTTTTAAGGAAATAATTTTTGTTCTTTTCCCAATGTTAAAAAAAAATTAAATAAAACAAAAAAGCTGAATTCATTTAGTGAATTTGAATTTCGAATTTTCCACTAAAATTATGGATCTTCAATGCAAAAATTGCATTTTCAAGAAAGTAGTTCAACTTTCAACCAGAGTTAAATTTTCGACCTGAAAATATAAATGTTTAATCAAGAATATAATGTTTGATGTTTCCAAAAAATCATTTTTATTTCAAATAAAAAAAAATAAAATTCAACCAAAAATTGAATCAATTCATTCCAACTAAATCTAATTGAATTTCATTCAAATTCCATTCAGTGTCAAGTTAAACATTTCGGAAAAACCACAAGTTTCTATCATTATGCATAGAAAATATTGTTAGCAATGATAATAAAATGTTGAAACAATTATTTTTGAACATGAATTAAGTATCACTTTAATCTAATTGAAAAGTAATAAAATTTAGAATATTTCATGTCTTTAAAACAATTGCTTTAAAAATCCGCAAAAAAATCATAATTAGCGTCGAAAACTCGAAACCCCCATTTTCTCATTTATGGGTTTTTTTTTGGGCCCTATGAAACAGACCTATGGAGGTGATATTTAAAAAGTAATATTTTATTCGCATTCTGTGACTAATTGTGAAGAATACTGCTGAATTTCGAACTCGATTCACCTAATATTGAGAATTCTGAATAAAATTTACAAAATCATATTATTCTCTTATGAGAAATACGTGTTAAATTTCATGGGGCTTGTGCCACCTCTAAGTTTTTTTTTCAAAACAAAAAAATGCGTTAATTTTTTATGGATCCAAACAAATTTCCGGACGTTTTGCATTAAAATTCGAAAAAAAAATTTTTTGACCACCTACTATAGTATATATTCTGTGTTCGCGTATTTTTATGGAGTAGTAGAAATGTATATATGAGAAAAGTTTTTCTAAATTTGGAAAATGGAATTTTCGTCTCGAATAGTTAATTCAACTACAAAGTCATTATCCAAAATATGATCAAAGGACAATCACCCTGAATTCTAGCATTATTGTGATGTACGGAGCTGCAATCTTATTAAGAGCCTTCCGTAAACTGCGTTTTCAACAGAAAAAAAACATAACTATTGATGATGCTAGGACCAGTCCGTTACTTATTTACGAAAGTAACCTTGTCACCACTATTATTATCAAACAATATAACCAGTGACAGTTACTGTTTGGAAGGGAAACATCCGCCGCGCCGAAAGGGACGCTGCAGTGCCACACAAACATGGCCGCGGTATACATTCTAGATTCGCGTATTTCCATGCGGTAGTAGAAACAAAGTGATAAGAAAAGTGTTTTTGAGTTTGGAAAATGGTATTTTTGGACTTCCATAGTTTATTCAGGTACACAAAGTCAATATCAGCGTCAAAAAATATGATCGAAGGACAATTATTCTAAATTATTCTAAATCCAGCATGATTGTGATGTACGGAGAAGCAATTAAAGTTCGCGGAGGAATTGGGGTATATTGCAATGTAACTGTGACCATAGAATAACCAGTTATTATACTCATCAAAGTGTGAGGAGCAGACCAGTAAATTATTGCTGTTATCTCCTTAAAAGTATTCAATTTTTTTAGCCATACACTGCGTTTAGCTACCTCTTCAGTTCTTCCGAATAACTTCTGCTTTCTGAGTTTGATACTTCCAAGCTTCAGCACTTCACGGGAACTTGAATCAAAGTTTTCATTCACATCGGAAACACAATCACCAACTCCGGGACTAGTTTATTTTCTATGTTGAAGTGCAAATCTCATGTTTCAAGCAAATAATCATCAACTCAGAAGGTGTTGTATATATACAAGCCTAATAGTTAAGAGGAACTATTTACATTGTATCACTCTTTCGTTGATACTTTCCATCTTCTCTTCCGGAGTAGGAGAAGATGGAGGGACACTTGTACCATCATTGAGAGACTGTGAGAGATTGAGTATTTAAAGACTGGTTGTTCGCGGCTTAATGGATGAACTGGGCGGATGGAGTGTGGCCTCCTTAGCATATCTGAAATTACGTGGAATTACGCTTCCATTAAATTATGGATGTTGCGATTGAATAGAACTCGATACGATAATCGTTACCGTTTGGGACTGTGCAGACGTCCCTTTACCGGAGCCGTTTTGCGTGGGTGTCGGTAAGGTACATTATTCTCTTGTACGAAGACAGGACCACCCGCGCACAATATCGATGGATCCGCCTTCGGATACTTGATGTGCTTTTATTAGGCAGATAATGTGCCAAAAATTTCGACAATTTATGGTTAACTTTCGATTTTTGCATACAGTCGTTTTCTATCTTCGGATTGAAAGGAAATACATTTTTCCTGCAGGACCCATTTTTTTTATTGTCATTCACTTTTCCTCTAACGGAGTTAAGTCCAATAGAAGAAAAATAGAGTGTCAAACTTCAAGTGTCATATAGATGTTCAGTTTGACCTTCTAAAGTATATGCACGACTGGCATTTTTTCTCTGTAGTCAGAGAGACTCTTTTTTATGTTCAGCTGAACCATCCACACACAGTAAAAAATTGTGCGTAAATTTTTTTGGTGGTAGAATCTGAAAGGTGTTTACCTCACATTGTCACATTGGGTACGATGAGCCAACTATGTGTTGTACTTTTGATAGCTGCTACTTCAAATTTACACCATGGTCTTTGAAGTATAGATGGTGAGTTTATTGTATTGCATCAAACAAGGGCCCTCAATCGGGTGAGAATCTGCAAGCGGCCATCTTGGTTCCAAACCTATGCACCAAAAGTAACGATAAAAAGTATGTGGGAGTGTGCCATTCTTTATCTTATAGCTTCCAGAACCAAGATAGCGGCTCGATTATTCCTACTTCATAGAGGTCCCTCAGACACTGAACTGTATTATACCCTGGATAGTAGATGACGTCGATTGTGTTTGCTGGAACTCGATTGATTTGTCGGGAATAAAATCTTTTTTGTTGTAAATCTGATTGCTTTTGTTAGGAATTCCATCGTTTTTGTTGGGAATTCGATTGTTTCTGCGGATGATGCAATTGTTTTTTCTGTAAATTCAATTGTTTTTGTTGGAGTTCGATTGTTTTTGTTAGAAATTCAGTTAGTTTCTATTGTGAAATCAACTGTTTTTTGTTGGAAACTCAATTGTTCTTGTGTGAATTCAATTTTTTTGTTGATGATTCAATTGTTTTTGTCGAGAATGCGATTGTTTTTGATGTGGTTCGGTTTTTTTTTGTTGGAAATTGAATCGTTTCTGTTGTTAATCCGATAGCTTCTGGTGGAAATCGATCGTTTTTGTTGGGAATTCCAATTGTTTTTGTTGAGAATCCGATTGTTGTTGTTTGTAATTCAATTTTTGTTGTTGTCGTTTGATAGATTTTGTTGGAAATTCAGTTGGCACTTCTTGGAAATTTAACTGTTTTTGTTGGAAATCGGTCCTTTGAATTGGACATTCAACTATTGAGTTGAAAATGCAACGAAGTTTTGCAAATCAATCCTTAAAGGTTGGCACATTAATTGTTTTTGTTGGAAAATAGATTGCTCTTGTTGTGAATTCGTTGTTTTTTTTTTTTTGTGAAAATCCTTCTGGTTATAGTTGGGAATTGAAATGTTTTTATTGAAAAACGGATTGTTTTTATTCGGAATCCAATTGGTTTTTGTTGGAAATTGAATTGTTTTTGCTCGAATATTAACTGTTTTTGTTGATCATTTGATCGTTTCTGCTGGGAATTCAGGGATTCGTTTAGGAATTCGGTAGCTTGTTTGAAAATTGTTTTGTTAAAATTAAATTGTGTTTGTTGAGAACTAAATTGTGTTTGTTGGGAATTAAATTATTTTTGTTATGAATTAAAATGTTTTGCTTGGAAATTTAATTGTTTTTGATGCGGTCCGATTGTTTTTGTGGAAACTCAATTGTCCCGTTGGAAATTCAATTTTTTTCATTGGACATACTATTGATTTTGTTGGGAATTCAATTGTTTTTGTTGGGAACTAAATCGTTTTTGTTGGGAATTGAATTGTTTTGGTTGCTGATTCGGTCTTTTTCGTTCGGAATTTGATTGTGTTTGTTAGCGTTTGATTGTTTTTGTTGGAAATTTAGTTGGTATTTATTAGAAATTCAACCATAGTTGTTGGAAATTGGTCCTTTGAATTGTATATTCAACTGTTGGGTTGAAAATGCAATGAATGTTTCAAATCAATCCTCGATGGTTGGAATATTAATTGTTTTTGTTGGAAATTGAATTGTTTTTTTGTGAAATAAATTGTGTTTGTTGAGCATTTAATTGTTTTTGTTGTAAAGACAATTTTTTTTTTTTTGGTAATTCAATTGTTTTTGTTGGGAACTAAATCGTTCTTGTTGGAAATTCAATTGTTTTGTTTGGAGATTCGTTCGTTTTTGTTAGGAATTATATTGTTTATGTTGAAATTGCCATTGTTTTTGTTGGGAATCAATTGTTTATTTTTTGGCATTTGATAGTTTTTTTTTTGGAAATTTAGTTTGGTTTTGTTTGTACATTCAACTATTGGGTTGAAAATGCAATGAATTTTTGCAAATCAATCCTTGAAGGTTGGGACATCAATTGATTTTCTTCGGAATTCAATTTTTTTTCTTCCATTCAACTGGTTTTTGTTGGAAATTCAATTCTTTTCGTTGGGAATCCAATCGTTTTTGTCGGGAATTCGGGAATTTTCGTTTTGATTTTGTTTTGTTGGAAGTTGAATTGTGTTTATTGGGAGTTCAATTATTATGGTTGGGGATTCGATCATTTTTGTTGGGGGTTCAATTGTTTTTGTTGTGGATTCAATTTTCTTTGATTGCATTTCCTTGTTTTGTCGGAAATTCTGTTGGTTTTTTTTTTGGGAAACTCATCTGGTTTTCGATGGAAATTGATCCTTCGAATTGTACATTCAACTATTGGTTTGAAAGTGCAACGAATTTCTGAAAATCAGTCCTTGAAGGTTGGAACATCAATTGTTTTTGTTGGGGATTGAAATTTTTGTTGTTGAAAATTCAACTGGTTTTTCTGGTAAATTCAATTACTTTTGTTGGGAATTCAATCTTTTTCATCGTGAATTCGGGGATTTTTGTTTGGAAATTATATTGTTGAAAGTTCGATTGTGTTTGTTGGGAATTCAATGGTTTTTGTTGGGAATTCAATGGTTTTTGTTGGGAATTCAATTGTTTTTGTTGGGAATGCAATCGTTTTTTTCCTGAATTCGGGAAGTTTCGGTTGGAAATTGTTTTGTTGGAAGTTGAATTGTGTTTATTGGGAGTTCAATTATTATGGTTGGGGATTCGATCGTTTTTGTTGGGGGTTCAATTGTTTTTGTTGTGGATTCAATTTTCTTTGATTGCATTTCCTTGTTTTGTCGGAAATTCTGTTGGTTTTTTTTTTGGGAAACTCATCTGGTTTTCGATGGAAATTGATCCTTCGAATTGTACATTCAACTATTGGTTTGAAAGTGCAACGAATTTCTGAAAATCAGTCCTTGAAGGTTGGAACATCAATTGTTTTTGTTGGGGATTGAAATTTTTGTTGTTGAAAATTCAACTGGTTTTTCTGGTAAATTCAATTACTTTTGTTGGGAATTCAATCTTTTTCATCGTGAATTCGGGGATTTTTGTTTGGAAATTATATTGTTGAAAGTTCGATTGTGTTTGTTGGGAATTCAATGGTTTTTGTTGGGAATTCAATGGTTTTTGTTGGGAATTCAATTGTTTTTGTTGGGAATGCAATCGTTTTTTTCCTGAATTCGGGAAGTTTCGGTTGGAAATTGTTTTGTTGGAAGTTGGATTGTGTTTGTTTGAAGTTCAATTGTTTTTGTTGGAAATTCAATTGCTTGTTAGGTACTGTACCTCAATGTTCCCTGCGACGAAATCTGTGCAACACATCTAACTATTCAGGAAGACGAAATCCAGCAATACTTTATAGCTCTGCAGTCCAATGGAAAAATCTAGTAAGTGACATTTGTCATAGAGGTTATTTTCTCATGCAGACATACCTGAAAATATTCACTATGGAAAAAGTCAATTGCTAGGTTCTCCCATCGGTTAGCAGGGCTGGGATAGCAAGAATAATTCTTGGTGAGACACCTAAATTGCTCTGACTCTGAAAGGTAAAAATGATCCCTGACTGATTGCCTGTCCCATTAGGTAAATTTCGCACATGGAGTTTACCAACTAATTTTCTCTCTCTAGTACATACCTTACAAGCTGAAACGTAATATACGCTAACGAGATGCACGTTAGTTAAAAAAAAGAATGAACATTTCTCTTCTAGCCGAAGGTGTCAATAAAACTCGAGCCGCCTCAGCTCGTACTAACGACCGCCCTCAGCTTTTCGCTGCGACTCTGCGAGTGATTCTAATCTCATTGAACAAGTCCCATTGAATTCTAGAACGTTTCTAACGTTCCTAACGCTTCTTTCCATAGACAAAAGCATGTTTCTAGAATCTCGGCTTGATCGAGGTGGAGATAAAGGAAGAGTCAAAACATTCAGGCAACAACAATGAAGCCTTTGATTGGGAGATGTGTAAGCTGCACTTTGGTTAAAATAACACCGAGGGGACATAAAAGCGGACATAAAAGTCGATGATGCTGCGTGTCATTCTTTACTTTACCACGAGACTGGTTTCAATATCATTCCTAAAAAAATACATACTTACGCAACTGCAAAATATGCATGCGTGCGCTCTTCAACTAGCTTTCCTGATGTGTCATCAGAAAGTGTTTGCTCTTCCGAACGTGACTTGAATTCAAATGATTTTTGATGGAAGAAAAATGTTATTTCGTTTTGAAAAGGTTAAATTTGTCATTTTTGAGGGTAGAGGGTCGAGGATTCCTTTGAAATTTTAGAGGGCTCCTGAAATCAAGGGCTGAGAAATCCAGATGTTTTTTTATAACCGTTTTTCTCTAGACTGTTTCAATTGCTCTTTTATTTAAATTTCAACTTGGGGTAACAAAATGACCGGGAAAAAACCAGGAACTTAAGCGAAGAAAAAGAAATTCACTTGAATCAACCGCGTTCAAGTAATTATCCGAAAACTTACGAAAAAATTATTTGCAAATTTTTTCCGAGTTCTCTGAAACTAGACAGGGAAGCTGCCATTGTAAAGACCACATACTCTCTAAATCCGCAACAGTTAAATTGTGCTGTTTGCCAGTGGAATTGTGCTGTTTGAAAATGTCAGAAG
>WSXT02082535.1:0-11960 GCA_011762715.2 Neuroterus valhalla
TGCGCAGCACGAGACACGCGATGAGAATGTATTCGTTAAAGCCGGAGAAGCTTTAACAAAAGAGAATTCACATTCATTAAATCAGAGTAGTAGACATTTCGCTTCTGAGTTTACAAGATCTATATAAAACTGTAGGAAGGTGCAAAGGCCGAGCGCGTAGCGCGAGGTGAGATTACCATCGAGCGCGAAGCGCGAGATGCGAAAGACGCGCTCCCTAGGCGCGCACAAACCTGCGAGCGAAGCGCGCGACGAGAATGTGCCCGCGCGGCGGGCAGATTTTTTGATATCGTTTTTCTCTTAAATATGAATGATTATTCAATATTTTCAATTAAATAATCTTATTTCTTAGACAAGATAACGTTAATAAAAATTCAAGAAATAAATAAATAATACGAAGGAAAAGAAAAACATCCTAATTGAAAATGTAGATTACTTTATTAGGAATATTAGGATTATTATATAGATTTCCTAATCAAGAGAGACGAGTTTGTTAGGATACAGTTGGAATATCAAACTGAAATTCTATCCACGAAGACGAATTTCTAAAATAATACATTTTTGAAAGAAAAGAGACGAATTTTCTAGAAGTAGTTAAAGTTTCTAGAAGGTAGTAGAATTCTCAACCTAGAAAGGTAAATCCTGAACAAAAAAGGTAATTTTCAATCTTGAAATTTGAATTTTCAACCAGAAGAGATGAACATTACCAATCCAGGAGGACAACTTAAGTCCAAAATCATGAAATATTTACAAAACAGTATTGAATGATTAACAAAAAAGGCAATTTAAAAAAAAAACCGATCCAATCTAAATGGACAAATCTTCTATTCAAGAAGACGAATTTTGAAAATAATAAATTTTTTTTAACAAAAAAGACGAATTTTCGTAAAGGTACTCAAAACTTCTAGAGGGTGGTTGCATTTTCAACCTGAAAAGTTAAACGCTCAACAAAAAAGTTAATTTTTAACGTTAAAATATCAATTTTCTACCAGAATTAATGAATATTTCCAATCCAGAAGGACAAATTACATCCAAAAGGGTGAAATATTACAAAACAGCATTGAATTATTTAAAAAAAACCTCTAAAAGCTTCAATTACCTTCTAGCAAATTCGTCTTTTTTCTTGAGAAAAATTTATTACATCCAAAGTTTGTCTTCTTGGATAGAAGATTCATCCATTTGGATTGGATTAGTTTTTTTTTAACTTTTTTGTTAATAATTCAATGCCGGTTTGTTATTATTCCATCCTTTTGGATGCAATTTTCCCTTCTGGGTTGGGAATATTCATCTTTTCTGGTAGAAAATTTATATTTTATCGGTAAAAACTAACTTTTTTGTTGAACATTCAACTTTTCAGGTTGAAAATACGACCACACTCTAGAAGCTTTGAGTACCTTCTAGAAAAATCGTCTTTTTTGTTGAAAAAAATGTATTATTTTCAAAATTCGTATTCTTGGATAGAAGATTTGTCCATTTGGATTGGTTTTTTTTTATAATTGCCTTTTTTGGTGATCATTCAATACTGTTTTGTAAATATTTCATGATTTTGGACTTTAGTTGCCATTCTGAATTGAAAATGTTCATCTACTCTGGTAGAAAATTTAAATTTCAAGATTGAAGATTAACTTTTTTTGTTTAGGATTTACCTTTCTGGGTTGAAAATTCAACTACCTTCTAGAAACTTTTACTACCTTCTAGAGAAGTCATCTCTTTTCTTTCAAAAATGTATTATTTTAGAAATTCGTCTTTGTGGATAGACTTTCAGTTTGATATTCTAGCTATATTTCAACAAACTCGTCTCTCTTGATTAGGAAATCTACATAATAATCCTAATATTCCTAATAAAGTAATCTACATTTTCAATTAGGATGTTTTATTTTCCTTCTTATTATTTATTTATTTTTTGAATTTTTAATAAAGTTATCTTGTCTAAGAAATAAGATTATTTAATTGAAAATATTCAATAATCATTCATATTTAAGAGGAAAACGATATTAAAGAAGAAAATCGGCCATGCAATGTGATATGCGCGCCGGTGTGAGGTACCGCGCTCGACACCGCTAAATACATTAAATTTTTTCCGATAGTAATAATAATTTCACCATTTTGAAATAAATCGTTTTCGTTCGTAAATTTGACGTGGAATACGATGAAAATACTAAGAACTCAATTCATGGGGGTCAAACTAGTTAAAAATCAATTTAAAAAATCTAATTGTTTATAAAAATTTCAATTCGTTAACAGTATTTTTCGGATGATTTTTTTATTAAAGCCCGTTTTTCTACCTTTCAAATAAAAAAAGAAAAATGTCTCTAGCTCAAATAGAACAGGAGTTACGCATTTAAAAAAAAAATCGTCTTCACTCAAATTCTCAATTTTTCAAACCTTTCTATTTCTAAGAAAATTGAAAAATAAAAAAAATCCTCATATACGTATCTTCTCTCACTTTTTACAACAAATATCAGAACACGTATTGTTAAGAACACTATAAAAATAAATGCAACTCAAATATAAGATGTGAAGGGCATCGAATCCTCTCTTCGACTGAGTGAAGTGACGATCCGAAGAAATGTAACCCGAACCGAAGTTTTATTATTATTATATTTCGGCAAAAATTATTATTATCATTATTATTAATAATATAACATCAAGACAAATCCCTTTCGGGGTAAGCTTAACTCGTTTACACTTTACTATTGTAGACGAATTATTATTGGTCAAGCGGCACACTGAGGAGGGCACCATTCTCCAGCAGGAATCATTTAGAAATTTCTGTATAACTGACCAAATATGAACTAGTCAAGTTATGAACAAAATGATTTATTTTTATTGAAAAGAAAAATTTTAAAAATAGATAATTTAATTTTCTTATGACCACGAAAAATATGAAATTGCAACAAAAAAACAATTCATCCACTAAAAAAAAGAAAAAAATTCAGTCCAATAAATATTAAAACACGTGTTTTAAAAAACACTGCAAAAATAAATGCATCTCAAATATAAGATGTGAAAAGCATCGAATCCTCATAGTAGAATTATTTCCACACAATAATATTACAAATTTTACAGCTCGAACTCGCGGTTCATTTTCGATTCAAGAATCAATTTATGTATACAAATAGGGTCAGGTCGGGTTAAGCAGTAATTTGACATTCAATCCATTGTAAAATGTCTAGGAAAATTTCTCTCAAAAAAAGAAAAAGGTCAGATATCAAAGGTAGAATATTATTATCATCATCAATCACTTCGGTTTTGGTAGATGCAGGCAGGTAACAGTCAAAACTAAAACTGACGGAAATGTTGACTGTAGCCGAAAGGCGGCGCTGGCTGTACTTTTAGGCAGAAGGTTCATAAAATACATAGCGAATGTGTCAACAATGTTAAGTTTCAATTTTTTAAAGTACATAAACGAAATTCTTCGATTTTTTGTGCTTAAAAATAAAATATTAATTTTTGAGACTTACATTTGTCAGGTTTTTTTTGAATCAACGGTAACAAGTGCGTTATTTTGGTTGTTTTTGAATACAAGTTAGGTTATGCGATTTGCTCCAAAAAAGTTTAGTGTTCCTATAAAAAAAAAGAAGTTATCAATATCTGGAAAACGAGCAAATTTTGAACTGAAACCAGGTCATGTGATTTACATAAAAAATTTCAATCTTGGATACCTTTTTCGGAGCATCCGATACTTGCAAACGATGGTAGCTGTTATTTGAACCAACAAGGTGGTGATTTTATCGAAAAACCGGAAAATAACAGGGAATTTCATTGACTGGAAATAAAACCGCGAGATGACCAAGAATTCAATTAGAAAACCGGAAATTACTTGATTTCACCTAGACACTTGAAACTTTTACCGGGAAAATACGAGAAATGATCGCTTTATTTTTATGGATTAAGAGATCGTATCATATGATTTGAAGAGTATTACGTTTCTTTGGTCTGATCAAAATTTTTTTTGAATATATCTATACTTTATGAGAAAAAAAAATTTTTTGTAAAAATATTTATTTGTATAAAATAATAAAAATATTATTTTTTTGCCATAATAAGAAAAATATCTTGTAAATTCGTCGCTGTATGAGATTTTTTTAGCCGACTCAAGTTTCATTATTGAATTGATGATAGATCAAACATACAGAAAGAATTACTTTCTCAATTTTTTTTTATTTGATTTTAGGGTGGGGAGTTTCAGTAGAGAAATATAATTTCCCTTGGAAAAGGGAATTTTTTCACATGAAACGTGAACTTTTCAAAATAATCATAATTTGGATTTGAAAGAGAGGAGATTCAAAAATCGCTTATCCAATTTGAAATTCATCACAATTTGAAAGTCCCCTCTTCTTCATTTTAAATGAAGAAAATTTGACTACCTACTTAAAAAAAAATCCATAGTTGTAGTTAATATTTCATTTGTTTGGTTAAACATAACTTTTTTCAATTTAAAATTTGAGTATCCAATTTTGGGATGACAATTTATCTTTTTTGATAAAAATTAATTCATCCGTTTGAAAAGTTCAACTCTTTTATTTGAAGATTCTTTGTTTTGGTTAGAAACTCTTATGTTTGATTTGAAATTAGTTTTTTAAACGAAAAATGTTAATGTTCCATTTTCGAATGAAAATAATTATTTTTTCAGTTAGAAATTCATTTATTTTTTTGGATCATTATATTTTCTGGTAGAAAATTAATCTTCTCGTTTGAATATTCACCTTCATGGTTGAAAATAAAAGTTCTCGCGTTGAATATTTATCACCTCAGTTGAAAATTCAGACTTTAAATACATAAATAATTATGTCCTTCTAATGATATTATATTTATCGTTATTCAAATATTGTTCACAATTACAGTTTTTAATTCTCCAATTTTTCTAATATTTATTTGACGTATGAATCCTATTCTGTATAATATAAATCGTTAGAAGTATTCGAATAATTTTTTTAACATAATCAATTTTTATAGATGTCTTCATTTTTATAAAAGTTTATTAAAACTAAGTAAAATGAGTAATTGTCTGAATTTAAAAAGAAATATAAACTTTTATAATTTAGTTGAATTAGGGTCTAATTCCAATAACCAATATAAATGTAATCAATGCATAAAATTTAATTGAAATCTACTATTTTCATAAGTTTCGATATTTACATATGTCAATGCTACAAATTTAATATTTTTGTAGAATTATTGTATGTATTCTGTGAAAACCGTATTCGTATATAGTCATCAAAATAATGTTTTCTTAACTTTTTCATTAGTACCTATTAATTTATTGGATGTTCAAAATATTATACAAAATATTGTCTCAAGGTAAATATATGCAAATAAAACGTGTTTTAATAATTAAAATGAATCAAAATTGGAATTTTTCCTAAGCTGTAGAAGAATTATCGGTCTAAAAGTACAGCCAGCGCCGCCACGCGGCTGCAGTCATATTTCACGTCACATTTATTCTACAGGCCTTCATATATATTAGTGCCACTATCCTGGCTACACGAATAGGAGTAAACCTAAGCATGTACTGTTTACACCTCAACTGTTACTGAGCTCACCGTAACAGCTACGAATGAAAAACGGATTGTAGATAAACCGTGACTGCTACTGCCAGCGACGGAACTATTCCGTCCACACCGTAACAGTTACTGCGCGCCACCTGAAAACGTTTAACATCAACCTTTGCGTCGCCGACAGTTATAGTTACTGCTAATACCCGAATCGCTCCAGCGAGCGTAGTAGTAGTAGTGCAACGAAATTTGATGCCTCATTGCGGACAAAATTTTTGTTCCACTAAAATCTGATGGTTTTCTATTTCAACTTTGACCTTGCATATTACCCATTAAATTTATATCATTTCTTGAGAAACTTCATAAATAAGAGGAGTGGATCAGCTGAACGTCGTTCCGGGTTTCGAGTTTCAACTTGAAGACTTTCGAGGTTAGTTTTGTACATTGTTTTATTTAAGTTCGTACATTAGTTTATGAATGTGATCAATGCATAAATTGGAAATACTGATATATATTTTAAATAAAGTAATTCCCGAAAAAGTAATAAAGAGTATTGTTTATTGTTTTTTCACTAAATGTATGTATCAACAAAAACTGAAATCGCCCTGCTTAAAGGATTCCATAGAAAAACATTGACGCAACGTAGATAGAACAAAAAACTGCGCGTGCAGTGATGGTTTCGGACTAAACAGGAACTATTACTATCGAGACCGTAACCATTACTGACGTGGCAGTAACTATGCCTGCGTTGCGTTTCACTGCCACGCGCCGAACAGATACACTGTAGACAGTAAAGGTTCATGTTAGCGCAGTAACATTTACTGTTTATCTCATACTCGGGAATCGCGCGTAGCAGTTATGGGGTAGGCAGTAACGGTTACGGTTTACTCCTCTCCGTGAAGATGCTACCATCGACGTCAGTATAGGAATCACTTGCAGAAATGTAATGTTGAACTCAAGATTTAAGAAGATTGCAAAATTCGCAGCATTTTCATCCTGTACTTCGGAAAGAAAATAGCTCCGAGGTCAACTTTGTTATCATCAAAGAGTTCTATTCTGCTTCAAGCAATCTTGAAAAAAGTATAAGATATTCATTGTTATGCAAAAATGACTCCTCATCCTCAGTTGTACACGTGTTTCTTCTCATATAAAATTTCATTAGCTATTCTCAAGTGACAGGGCAAATTGTAAATGAGGTATCGAGTGTAAACAATCTTTGAGACTCTTCAAAAAAGAAGTGTCTGTACATTCTACGTTTCTTGGGAAATAGTTTAGGATTATCTCACTGAAGTTTTATAATGACAATTAATGATCCATAATTGTCTAATCAAGGAACAAAAAGTGAAATCATATAAACATGCAAACGGACGGAACTAACATAATTTGTAAAAAGAATTCATTCAATGCTTGTAGGAAAATTCAATAGCGATATGCAAGTAAGTCTCAAGGATGATGATCTTAAATTGGAGGTCAGATTTCGAAATGCATACATCTGAGTGACAACAGGAAACATTGTTTGAACTCTTTGCGTCTGAATCAGCAAAATTGACTTTGATGCATTTGATATAATTTAAGATCTATAAATATACTACTAAATGTAATTAGTTTATATAGAATAATTGCAATCTACGCTGGATAAACAAACTAAGTGATTGCAACCAAACCGTTTTGTTGGGATTCCTTTATTGCTGAAGCAACAAAATTGTTAAAACGCATAAACGCTTACCTGGAACGTTTGTAAAAATTCAGAAGACTCTAGCTTTTGGTGCTTTAAATGTCATTATGAGATAAAAAGAAACTGAAAGTAATCAAAACACCTAATAGAAGATATCGATTTTACTATGACATAATGACTTAACTAACAAGCAAATAGGTATTTAATTTCACTACCAGCCTTCAAATAGTTTTCGATTTTATCAGTATGATTTGGTATTGCGTTACAAAAGATAAGACGAAACCGTTCAATAGAAAAATGGTGCATTATTACTCCGATTTAACAGAATTTAGATAAAATAAAATCCCATTCGTATCGAAATCTTCACAGATTTAGATAAGTGATTATTCTTTTCCACTACGCAGAAATGTGACGGATATACATTCTATGTACATAATTATGATAAAAGTTTACATTAGGGGCAGACTTCTTCCTCGCCTGATGCTGATCAACATCTTTGAATGTGAATACTAAAATTATCTGCATTTCAGTTCGACACTTTTTACATTCTCATCATAATGAGAGGGTATTGGTTTTTTGTGAAAATTGACTTTCGCGGAATTTATGAAATCTCCACGTTTTGAGACCTCCTGATTCCGAAAAACTAGTTTTTACGTCGGTGTCTGTCTGTTGTCGTCGTCGTTGTCGTCGTTGGTGTCTGTATAAAAACCAAATTGTCAGAGTTATGTTATTTTCAAAATTCAAAAATATAAAAGAAAATGAGAATTTTTAGCCACATAATGCAAGATTGAAAAGACAGTCAGAGAGAAAAAATTTTCTTCTGGGGAGCTCTACAGTATCGTGAATACAACTTTTTGAATTTTCTCAAAAAATCGAAATTTACAATTTTGATCGCACAAAAAATAATGAAGAATAATCTGCGAACTTGATAACTTTCGAAAGATCGATCATATTCGATCGTGCTTTGGAACCCATTTTGAGGGACCAAAAAGACACCTCGAGTTCGTTAACCAGCTATTTTTTATCAAAAATCAAAAAGTCGGGGAACATTGTGAAAATTTCTTTGGATTTTTTTTCCAAGGCTCGAAAATTGAAAGTACAATTTTTTGTAAGACGTAAAAAGTGAAACAATTTATTCTACTCATTTTTTTCGAAAAAAACCAAATTGTCGGAGTTATGTTATTTTCAAAATTCAAAAATATAAAAGAAAATGAGAGTTTTTAGCAAAATAACGCAAGATTGAAAATAAAGTCACAGAGAAAAAATGTTTCTTCTTGGAAGCCCTATAAGGTCGTGAGTAAAACTTTTTGAATTTTTTCAGAGAATCGAAAATTCCAATTTTGATAGCACAAAAAATAATGAGAAATAATCTGTGAACTCGATAACTTTCGAAAGAATGATCATATTCGATCGTGCTATGGAACCCATTTTTGAGGGACCAAAAAGACACCTCGAGTTCGTTAACCAGCTATTTTGGATCAAAAATCAAAGAGTAGGTGAACATTTTGAAATTTTTTTTGGATTTTTTTTCCAAGGCTCAAAAATTGTAAGAACAATTTCTTGTGACACGTAAAAAGTGAAACAATTTATCCAAATCATTTTTTTCGATACAAACCAAACTGTCGGAGTTATGGTATTTTCAAAATTCAAAAATATAAAAGAAAATGAGAATTTCCTGCCACATAATGCAAGATATGAAAAAAGTTTGAAGAAAGAAAAACGTTTCTTTTTGGGAGCACTCCAGGATGATCTTTACAACTTTTCGAGTTTTCTTGAAAAATCGAAAATTCAAATTTTGCTCGCACAAAAAATAGTGAAAAATAGAAAGATTCATTTTTTGGTCAAACTATGTAAGGTACGGGAAAATGTAAATGAACTAAATTGTGCGCCAAAAAAAGATCTTCAAATTTGGTAAAATTAACTTTTTGAAAGGACAAGTAGTTTTTGCTTCATTTATAGAAAAGCATATAAAAATGGAGAAATTGAACTTTTGAAAAATTGACACAAGCTTAGGAAAGATCAAATAGACGCAACTTCTTTACCAGGAAAATATCTTTAAATCTGTTATCAACTATTTTGACAGAATATGTAGTTTTCATTTCAATCAGGAAACATAACTATAAAAATGAAATAATAAAATTTTTGAAAAAATGACTAAGGCTAACACAGAAGATTGATAGAGAAAAGTGGTTCACCCAGAAACTATCTCTAAATTTGTTATGATTTTTCCCATTGGACGCATAGTATTTCTTTGAATCGTAAAAAAAAAGAAATATAAAATAAAAAATTAAATTTCTAGAAAAGCTACACAAAACATGTGAAAAAAATTAGTCAACAAAACTTCTCTACCGTTTTGGACAATTTTTGGTCGAGTGCGCAGCACGAGACACAAGATGAGAATGTATTCGTTAAACCCGGAGAAGCT
The DNA here is from genome assembly GCA_011762715.2 of Neuroterus valhalla. Lineage (NCBI taxonomy): Eukaryota > Metazoa > Arthropoda > Insecta > Hymenoptera > Cynipidae > Neuroterus > Neuroterus valhalla. The sequence continues at coordinate 9,596 of WSXT02082535.1, forward strand.
TTAACAAAAGAGAAGTCACAGTCATCAAATTTAAGTAGTCGACCTTTCGCTTTTGACTTTCAGAAGCTTTTTATACAACTGCAGGGGGGCCGAGCTCGTAGTGGGAGGTAAATTCATAAGCAATTGCGGAGCGCAAGGTGAGATTACCATCGAGCTTGGAGCGCGAGATCCAAAAGACGCGCGCCCCCGTCGCCCTTAAACTCGCGAGCGAAGCGCGCGATAAGGATGTGTCCGCGCAGCGGGCGGTTTTCTTTCCATGAATTTCAGTAAGCCTATTCTCAATATCATTATTATTACGAATGAAACAAAAACTACGCGTCCAATCGGAAAATTATTGATAACAAATTTAATTAGATTTTTTTCGGGTGAACAACTTTTCTCTAGAAATCTTCTGTCTTAGCCTCCGTAATTTTTTCAAAAGTTTCAACACATTTGCAGATATTTTATTTAGCTAAAGAACTTGTGTACAAAAATTCAATGTTTTCATTTCTAAGATAGTTTTTTATGAATGAAGTAAATGAAGTACTTGTCCTATCAAAAAGTGATTCATACCAAATTTGGAGTCTTTGTTTTAGTTGCACAATTTTTGTTCAATTATCTTTTTCCGTCCCTTGTATAGCTTGACCCAAAAATGCAAGTTTCTATTTTTCATTATTTTTTGTGCAAACCAAATTGGAATTTTCGATTTTTTGAGGAAATTCAAAATTTTGCGATGGTAATCTTGTAGGGCTTCCAAAAAGAAACATTTTTTTCTTCTTGACTTTTTTTCATATCTTGCGTTATTTGGCTAAAAATTCTCATTTTCGTTTATATTCTTGAAAAAAATTATTTGTATAAATTGTTTCACTTATTACGTACTACAGGAAGCCGTACTTACAATTTTTGAGTCTTGAAAAAAATGATCAAACAATTTTCAAAATGCTCTAACTTTTTGGATTTTCATTCAAAATGCTGGCTAACGAACTTGGCCGGTATTTTCTGACACCAAAAGTTTTCACCAAAGGCCAATCAAATAGATTAGTTTTTTCAGAAAATAATCGTGCTAACAAGCAGACAGATGAGAATGTAAAAACGGTCTTGTAAGTAGTACGTATTTGCATCAGAAAAAAAATTAATTCAGAGCCTGATACGGAAAAAATTTACACTTAGTTGCGATTTTTCAAAAAATGAGTCAATTAAAAATGTTGGAGTGATTACAAGAGAAAAGTCGGGTCATCTTCATAAATTATTCACAATTCGAATATTCAATGAACAGAAAATTATGTTCTTTTACTTGATTTTTATATGATTATTATTTCTTAGAACTCATAAATTGAAACTAGTTTCCATTTTAAATTGACAAGAAAAATTCTTTTCGCTTGAAAGAAAAACAAATTTCTGTGAAAAACCTGATTCCTTTTTTTCGCAATTGACTATAATTCTGAACTTGGATATTAGAGCAGAGTAAGAGCAATTACGCGAGTGCGAGATCCGAAAGACACGCGCCCTAGGCGCGCTCAAACTTGCGAGCCGCGGGCGAAGCTAGCGATGAGAATGTGCCCGCACAGCGGGCAGATTTTTACATTCTCATCAGAGAAGGTATTAGATTTGTGTAAAATTTGACCCACCCCGTTTTTGTCAAATGTCCACGTTTTGAGACCCCCTGAACCCGAAAAACATGTTTTTACGTGTCTATCTGTCTATATGTCTGTCTGTCTGTGAGCACGATAACTCTCGAAAAAATTAATAGATTTGATTGGCCTTTGGTACACTCTTCTAGTGTCAGGAACTGGATGTTTTTTGATGAGAACAAAATTGACAGAGTAACCGCATTTTCAAAATACGAAAATATAAACAAAAATGAGAATTAATAGCTAAACAACGAAAGATATAAAAAAAAGTATTGGAGAAAAAATTTTCTTTTTGGAAGCTCTACAAGATGGACCTCACAACTTTTTGAATTTTCTCAAGAAATCAAAAATTTAAATTTGGATCGCACAAAAAATAATGGAAAATAATCTGAGAACTCGAAAACCTTCGGAAGAATGATGGAATTCAATCGTGCTTTGGCAACCATTTTTAGGGACCAAAAATACAATCTAAGTTCGTTAATCAGCTTTTTTGGATTAAAAATGAAAGATGGGGAGCATTTTGAAAAATTTGTTGGATTTTTTTTTCTTAGACTCAAAAATTTCAAGTACGGTTTCTTGTAGTAGGTAAAAAGCGAAACAGTTTATCCTTATGATTTTTTTTGATAAATACCAAATTGTCAGAGTTCTGGCATTTTCAAAATTCAGAAATATAAATGAAAATGATAATTTTCAGCCAAGTAACGCAAGATTGAAAAGAAAGTCACAGAGCAAAAATGTTTCTTCTTGGGAGCCCT
>WSXT02082546.1:0-11960 GCA_011762715.2 Neuroterus valhalla
CCCAACATTACGGTGCGTCACTGTAATTTTTACCGGTACCATCTCCGCAATTTTTACTAGAAACTTCTCTCCGTGTACTTATGACAGGTGAAGTCGATCTATTGTAGTCGCAATGGATGAAAAAAAGTAACATTTGACGAGGCGTCATCACAACGCTTAGACGTTTGGATCCGAGGAGCAGGGAATAAGTACAAACTTGAGGACATCAGGACGCACTCTGAATAAGACTTGTTACAGCAGAACCTGGACGTAAAGACTGCTGGTCGGGAACACCTGAAGGATTGGAACATTCCAAAGATGAGAGGTGCAGTTCCGAAAAATCTCATAGGGAAGGATTACGCTCAACTGAAGATCCAACTCAAGGCCGTCATGGGTAAAGGAAACGAACCATTTGCAGTGCTCACACCAGTTGAAAGGACCATTCGCGGCTCTTATATTTCAGGTAGATTCAATCTGGAATGCCATCGCCACTTCTATAATAATGAACTCAGCGAGCAGCTAAAATCTTTTTGAACTTTGATAAGCTTCGGCGTGAACTCCAAGGCCAGAATTGTACGTTCGAAGCAAGATCAGTGAGCTGAGGAAGTTATGGCGCAACGAGCATGACAAATAGGCGATCGCTGGGAAGCAGGACTCTTATGGAAGAAGGATAAAGAAGCTCTGCCTGAAAGTAAGGGCCTCGACAAAAAAAGATTTCTCTCTATAGAAAAGAAGATGTAACGCGAACCAGACTTCAAAGAGGGGTACCAAATGAAGATTAAGGGATACCAGGAAAAGAAGTTCGCACGTGCCCTGACAGATGAAGAGGAGAAAGTTGACGGTCCCAGAACATGGTTCTTGCCACTTTTTTCCGTACGCAATCCCAACTTAATGCCTGTCTGTTGAAAGGACCCGACCTTTATAATCCGTTAGTGGGAGTTCTTTGTATTTTCAGAGAACGGCAGATAGCAATTTGCGGAGACCTCAAGGAGATGTTTCACCAAGTTCGAATCCGAGATGAAGACCAAGGAAGCCAAAGATTTTTAGGAAGGGATCAGCAGGCAGGTAAACTATTGACGCCACAAATGCAGGTAATGATCTTTGGGGCAATCTCCTCGCCTTAAGTCGCTCAAGAAATTAAGGCCACAACGCTGAGGAGTTCAAAGATATGTATCCAGAGGCCTGCCGAGCGATAATCTTCAAGCATTATATGGATGATTATCTGAATGGATTGGATGAAATCGACGAGGCTATTCACAGAGCAAACAAAGTTGCTCTAGTACACAACAAGGACGGAATCGAGATCCGAAATTAAATGACCGATTCTCAGGTAAATTTGAGCGCTTTACCACCAGAAGCAGTAGCGCAACGAGGAAAGGAACTGGCATTCAACAAAGAGGAATTACAGCGAGTACTCAGAGTAGTCTGGTCACCCGAACAAGACATATTCACCTTCAGCACTACATTTTCACAAGTAAATCAAAGATTGGGATTCACCACTGCCAAATGGCAAACGTCGTTAGCTGACTTGCAGAGAGCTACGGAGATTCGAATTCTATGATGCTACATCCGAGGAATCGGAAAATTTCAAGAAAGGTTTTGTGGACAGATTCACAAACTGTTGTCCAATGGATTCGATCGGGGACGTAAAAACATCCATCTTTTGTCATCAATAGAATCTCTGATAACTTGGACTCTACTTCAGTAGAAGAATGGAGGTGGGTCCCAAAGAAGTAAAATGTGACTGATGATGCCACAAGAGACGTCGATCACATTGGCATAGCATCGTCAAGTCACCGACATCACAGGCGAAATCATTTCAGTCAGAATTCAAGGCATTACAAGATGGAAGAGAGCTACAGCGATCTTTCACAAAAATTTTCCAACTTTCACCAATTTTAGCCGAGGACGGACTGATCAGGATAGATGGTCGCATTCAGAATGAAGCAGTAAGTGCAGCAGTAAGGTCACCCATCATTCTGAATGGTAAGCATCGAGCTGTCAGATTGCTCATTCAGTTCCAACATCAAATAGCTGAGACACCTAAATCGAGAGAGAGAGAGAGGGAGAGTGATAAGCGACCTACGAATGCAGTACTGGGTGACCAAGATCAGGCTTGCAGTCAAGAGTGTACTTACAAACTGTCAGTTATGCAAAATCCGAAAGGCAAAACCGTCAGCACCGAGGATGCCACCGCTTCCAGATTTTCGAGCTGGAAGTTCCATCAGCCCCTTTCTCCACACAGAGGTGGATTATTTTGAACCATTGAACGGCACCATCGGACGGAGGCATGGAAAGAGGTATGGAGTGTTATTTACATGTTTAAACTTACGAGCCGTACACCTAGAGATTGCAGCCTCACTGACAACGGATCCCATGATAATTACCCTGCGAAGGATGATGGCTAGACGTGAAAAATCTGATAAAATCTATTCGGACAACGGAACGAACTTTGTCGGAGTGAGGCGGGAACTTCGAGGGGCTTTAGAGGAGCCGGATCAGGACGTAATTTGGCGGAAACTGGCTACGGATGACATCGATAGGCACTTCATTCCACCTGGAAGTCCACATATGGAAGGATGCTGGGAGCGGCTTGTAGGATCAGTGAAGCGTGCATCAGAAGCCACGATGAAAGAACAAACGCCTCGAGAAGAAGTCTTGCAGACACTGTTCGCCGAAGCGGAGTACTTTGTGAACAGCCGACCGTTAACGTGTATCATACGACCCAGAATATCCGGAAAGTCTGCCACTAAATCATTTCCTACTGCTACGGAATTCGGGTGCACATGGAGCACCGGGACAATTCAGCAACGACGACTTGCTGAGAAGGAATAACCAGTGGCGGCGATCTCAGAGAGTACAATGAAACCTCAATCGAAATTTACCCGGACGTCGCAATTCTTCGAAATGAGCTCGTTGACGAGACGGTGCGGGGGGTTTGGAGAAAGGCGCTCTCCTCGCTCTTTTCTCCGCCATTCTCGAGTGTATTCGGCCCTAACTGTTTACGTTTCAGCTCACTCGATCCTGTATGAAGGCCGTCGATACCCAAGCCCGAAGCCGTCATAGGATCGAGGTTCCAGTGTACCTACCTACTCTGAATCTAAGAACCAGGTGGTTCACAAAAGGACGATATCTACAGGTCGGAGATGTCATCGTTATCTGTGATAACCAATTGCCCAGAAATCAATGGATATAGGGAAGAGTATCACCAGTATATCTAGGAAGAGATGGGCGACTATGAATTGCAGACGTCAAGACAGCCACAGGAACCTACCGAAAACCAGTACACAAATTGTGTATCCTCGAGTGCCATGTTGGTATTCCTAACTGACTAGGAATATGGGAGGGGGAATGTGAAGGACAGAATTTGTCTATGGATTATTTCGAAAGTTGTTTACACTGTTGTCAGATCATTGCGCTTTCCTTGCTGCCACTTGCACACAGAGTCATGGAACATTTCATGACCCTGAGTGGGGGCGGAAGCTGAGAGGGACGATTTTTGGCATGACACGGGTTATAGCGTCAGTTCGTATTCGACAAGGGCATCGATCGTACGCCTTAAATCGATATTTCCAAAGAGTGCTATTTTCCAAAGCTTATTTTGTCTATTGACTTTAGACTTCAATTATTCCATTATCAGCTTTAATATTATCGAACACCTATAATACCACAGTTTACCAACATATTACTTATTGATGTTTTCATCATTTCTCTTATTTGCGTGCAATAACTCTCATTAAATTTTGTTAGAATAAAGAGCATTCTCCCCTTCATCGACCTAATACCCACTTTGAGTTCAAATAACTAGTTTATAATTTTAACTATGAGAATCGCTTTGCAAAATTTCACACCAACCAATAACAGTTGCATTTTCAGAAAAGGAAAACAAATTTTTTCACCAACAATGATTACTTTACTACCATAAAAGAGAAATTTTCAAACCAAAAATACGAATTTTCAACAAAGCAGTAGATTTTTCAAGCTTAAATAAAATGAATTCTCAGTGGCGGCGCGGCGTAGCAAGGGTTGACACCCGGAGCGAACCACTGCGTCGTCACTGTGTATGTTTCAGAAAACTTTTGCGTTTTGAACGCGAAAAGATAAATTCCTAACAGAAAAGATAAATTTCGAGAAGAAAGTTAATTCAAGTAAATTATTATTAAAGTTATTGTGAAAAAGAAGAATTTTGAACCAAAAAGGTGAATTTTCACCCAATAAATATAAATTTTTAACAAGAAAGATGAGTTTTAATCGAAAATAAAAATTCTCAAAAATGTCGTTCTTCTATAAAGAAAAAAAATGTATTACATATAATATTTGCATTTAAAAATATATATATAATCCTGAATTTTTTATAAATCATTAACACAAGGGAATCGTGAGGATGCGTAATAGTTATAGACATCTGTGATGTAACTAACATATAACAGAGTGATCGAACCCCATGTCACTAAAATGTCACACGTTTTCCAAGAACGTAACATGGAGTATAAATTTTTCTTTAACTCTGTTACTATGAGTTCTAACTATATTTTTCTACATGTAACGCTGTTCCAGAAATTTTACAGATCTCTGACATCTCTGTAAGATCGTTACAGAACTGCTACATCCATTTGGGGACATTGCTCGGACCATGGTCTAAATATGTTCTTCTCTGTTCTAGAACTGTTACATTACAGTTATACAACAGCGCCCACTGGTCAATACTACTTTTTTCAAGTTTTACCTTTTCTATTTCTCATATCAGAATTTCGAGCAGCAATTATAAAACTCATTGCCATTCTGGTCGAAATCCAAAGGTATAATTCAATTTTGAAGCTAATAGAATACCATTTTCTCACATGCAAATTTAAAAAGAAAATTTGCTTCACTGTTGTTGATAGCATCAGCAACAAAACGTGATGTTTAAACTGGACAAGCGAACGGATATTATGGCTCCGCGAAAGATAAAATTGCGCTGTTCAACAATGAACTAATAGAAGTACGTAAAACAAGAGTATTAAATCATAATTTTCGGATACGGGTCTTTTTTACTTGCAATTTTTGTTTAATTATGTTTTATGCAACTGATTGAGACTATATTTTGGGTAATTTATCAAATGCTTAAATTATATATTTTTCAGAGCTTCTCTAAACGGACGTGGTTTGCCAAAATTGTAAAACAATGCCCAACAAACATGAATGTATAATAGCTATGAACTGTTGAATAACAGACTGTAACATTCTACGTAACTAGTGAGTCACCTGTGACGCAAAAATGTCAAGCTCTTTGTAAATGGTTTGTAACTCTGCACGTACGTTTTATAACACATCTGTAACCATGTTATAACATTTATGTTGTATGCATGTTATGTATTAGTTACGGAACGGAATTTAAATGCTGTCATAATTATAATTATGTGTTATATGTTATATAAAACTTATGTAAAAGAGATCTCCCGTGCGGAGATCCGGGCAGTATCGAGTAACATTATCTTCGGCTTCAAAATTGTTAAGACCCTATTCATGCCTGTATTTTAATCGTATCGAATCCTAATTTTTTAAGCTACGAAACCTTGAATGAATCCTGAGAAAAGTGATAAATAACGATAAGTGCATGATTCAGAGTAAGGTCTGTGATTATAGAATGAGGCAACTTGATAATAAATTACAATTCCTAATTCTTGTACATAAAGTACTAAGTTGGTTTCAAAAAAGAGGAAGATATATAATAAGAAGCAATCTTCTATTTCAATACAAATTTATTGATGTTCTGAAAATCATATATTCGAAAACATAAGTAGAAGAGTACACTATGATAAAGATTCCATGAATTGTACGCTGTTACAGAAACGATCTATACAATACTATGCACATTCGCAAGTTCATTATTTTTTCATACATAATCGCAAATTTGTACAAATATAGTAATGTACAAACAATACTCATTACGAGAGTACTCATACACTCTAGTTCGGACAAAACATTTTTTTTGTGTTCTTCCAAACTTCAATCAATTTCCAATCTGCCTGATGCGCTTTTTATTTCTCGATTCAAATCTCTTTGGTTAACGCGGATTTCGAACCTCTTCCAAATAAATGCACGGAAGTTTGAATAAAAAAATAAAAACACTTTCAATTTAAATTCAACTGAACTAAAATAATCATACAGCTAAAGTAAAAACCTAACTAAGTTGCTAATGCCTTTCTTATTTTCTTCAAAATACACTTATGTATTCCACTGAATGCTGCATCAGACGTGAAAAAATCGGAAATACGAATATCACGAGATTAATTCTAGCAACACTTTATTATTTACACTATCAACGTTAACTTGAACTTTAGAATACATTCATACCATCATAATGAAGTAAATTGAGTTACAAGAAGAAGGTGATAGAAAGTATGCCGTACTTTGTATACGATCTCCGAAAGTACAAGAAAACTATCTTATCGAGAAAATATGTACAACTTTTAAATTAAAAAATTAAATAAGTCACTTGATTTACACTATCTGTATATTTGAAACCTCCGTGATTGAATCCAAAATCGTAAAACACGAGACCACAATCAATAAAACGAAGGGAATGATTCTCGTCCCTTTAATACAGCTGCATTCGTTCATGAAAAACGAATCGTCTCTCAATTATGGGTGGCTTTCCACTTTCATCGCTTTGAATCTATATGTCTTCCTTGTTTTTGTTTATCCTCATTTTTCAAGGAAGATTGTCATTATCTTCCATTGAAAAATCCTCCTGTTCTCACGCAATCTTCATATATATCGTGCGATCGCGCATTTTGCAGAGCTTCATTTCCCTCAAAGCTCTTTGGGCTTCAGCTGGTGATTGGAAGCAAACTCGGGCATCACCGGTTGGCATTCCTTGCTCATTGTACCGGCGAATAACATGTTCGCGTTTAATTTCATAATCTCCGAAGAACTCAATTATCTCGTCAATATTGGCCTTGAAGGGAACATTTTCCAAAGAGACGACACATCCAGGTTTTCCGAAACCTTCTACGTAGTCCATGGGCGCAGAAGGAGGAGCATGTCTAGGAGGCATCATGTGTCTCGGCATTCCCATCATCCCTGCAAGTGGTGGTCCTCTGGGTCCAAAACCACCACCAAAACGAGGATGGTGCATAGGCCCAGAGAATCTTGGTCGCATTTCATGCATTGGATGATGGTGAAGTGGGAAATGATGAGGCGGTGCTTGCATTGACGACGGAGCTGATTGGCCATCAGCGAGTCCTAGGGTTTCCAACATTTTGCTTCGGGGTACTAACATTATCGTTGGAACGTTTTTACCAAGAGGTAATCCATTTTTGCCAATTGCACGGAGAGCTTCTTCTGGTGTATCGAACTCGCAAAAGCATTCACCTGCTGGTTTGCCAGCTTGGTTCAGCATCATGTGTATCCTGAAACAGAAATTTAAAATAGATTTTAACACAGTGTAAATGAAACATTGAAGATTAGAAGAGTTTTTTTTCGCAATATCATTCTTAAAAAGAATACCAATCACTCCACTGATAGAACGGATATAATTTATTTATAAAATTGTTTAATTGGAAACGCTTCAAACTCAAAATTGCATCACTGAAGAAATCTCAAAGTAATATTCAATAATTCAAGGGTAGCAGTACAGAACTATTTAGATAACTGACAATAGGTTATCCAGTTTTGCGGAAACAGGCTCGCCTGCTAAAAGTGACATTGAACTTATTTTCAGAAAAATTTCGATTATCTACTCAAATGTACGCTCACCGTTTTTATTAAAAATGATTTGATTTGAAAATACGAAAGTTTGGACACTTAAATTTGGAACGGTTAAACTATTGTGGTTTTTATTTGAAAGTTGTACAGGTTATTGAAGATTTACCATCTTTAAATATGGAATCTTGAATATTTGAATCGGAAATCATTCAACTTTCAGCGCTTTTAATTTCAAAAAGTTTAATCTGACACTATTAGATTTTTGAATTATTATATTTTTAATTCGTATGATAAAAACTTGATTAGTTCAGAACGCTTTCAGTTTCTGCTTATTCAATTTGGAACACTTAATTGATAGCTTATCATCAAGAGATTTGATTCAAAATAAACTAATTGCAGAAGAAGAAGGAAATAAAAGTGAAAAAGTAGATCTAGCAAATACCCCCCAAAAAAGAGGAAATACATACTTCCAAAATTGAGTGAAGAACCTCAATTCCTGAAGAATTGTATAGTTCTGAAGGGCTTGAATGTAAATTATTCGAGATAAAATGTTTCCAATTAGGAGGTGCTTGTTTTCAAAATGTTGATTAACTTTTAATGTCTTTTTATTGTAAACTTTAGAAAATACTTAATTGTTTATTCTTCGAAAATGATAAATTAGACGAAATTTTAATTGATCAGGAGATAAATTGATACAATCAATCGAAAATAAAAAAATTCATCTTTCTCTAGGTCATTTCATCCAAAAAGAAGATAAAATTACCTAAAATCATTACAACTGTTTTTGAGAGCAAATGATAAATTTCTGAAACATTTTTTTAAATAACTACAAATGAGAATTGGAAAACAAAGAATTTAGAATCGAATTGGATTTGAATCTAACGAAACAACCACAATCCAAGACTGTGACTTTTATCGTAGTCCTACTTTCAATTAATTTTCATATGACAGGATTTAAAAATTATAAAGATAAGTTGGGTAATTCTCATCACAGTCATGGAAAAGAAATATACATTTTATGTTTCCAGAGAAATGTTTTGTTACAATAAATAATTCGACATCAGTACCCTTGTTCGTCTTTATCACTAATGAATGACCTTTTATGAAAAGAATATAAAGTTAAAGATAATAATTAGTTTTTGTTTATTAATGCCTCAGCAAACATTAAAAACTGCAAATAATTCAATTTTTTCATACTTTCAAGGAAAATACTAATGCAGATGAGGATTTATAAATAATCCAGCCAAAATATATGTAGACCCCAAAAATTCTAAATAAATATCGATTTCTTACCTATGAGGAACGATTCCTATATCAGAGAAGAAGTCCAAAATGTCCCGATCACTCGATTGATAAGGAAGCCCTCTCATAATAATACAATCAGACTCCGATGAGACACCAGTTATTCCCTCGAATTCACGTTTTACTTCATCAAAAGCATTTTCTGCGAGAGCAGCGGCGGTGATCTGTTTCGGTCCAATTTTCAGCGGCATCGTGAGTGCCTTCACCGCGTCTTCTACACTTCCAAACTGAACATATCCTGTATACTTCGTAACACCCGCTTTCTCCGTAGCTTTAATAAAAACATCATTGATTTTGGAATTCTGAAAGAGGTTACCGATGTCCATCTCTTTGGCATAAGAGGGCAATTCATTTAGAACAATACAAGTCGAAGCTGTCTGCGAGCCCACAATCTCCACATCCTTTCCAATGTCATCCTCTTCCATAGGAAATCCTGCACTTTCCTCCTTCATCGGCAAAAGCTTAGTATCCTCCGCAACCACCGAAGAAAACTTCGACTCTCTGTCGGGAGGAATTTCCCGACCTAGAGGAAGATCACGAATTGGAGGAAACCCGGACCTATTATTCTCTCTATTGTCATTCATGGGATAGGAATCCATTGCTTTTTCAAAAATTGACTCATCCAGATGTAAAACTTCCACTTCAGAACCACGGACAAATCTCGTTGTTTTAAGAGCCTGTTCCTTTCCATCTGGCTTTCCAAATTTAACATAAGCGATTCCTACTCGATTTCCATGATTGTCGTTGATCAACTTGAGTCCGTCTTTTCTGATAAAAAGTCCCTGGAATGCGTGACGAACATCGCTATACGTAGCAGTAAGAGGCATATTGCGTACTTCAACACAATTTCCACTTTCAGAAGAGATACTCTCACTTTGTCCAAAGCGAGAATTACTTGGTCCCCTGTTCAATGACCTATCACCAGATCTGTCCATAGATCTATCATTTGGTTTGTCAAAACCACCTTTGAAGGGGGTCGCCTGGAAGGCATGGGGATTCCTCCTACTATCCAATTCTTGAACCTTGCTCAAAAACGCACTGTTAGGCCTGATACCAGGTCGAAAACCACCCGAATTTCCGTTGTTGAACGAGTTAGAACTATCTTGAGAAGAAAAATTTCCTCCTCTGTTTGGAAACCTAACAGAATCCATCCTTCCATTATCAGACCAGGGTTCTCTCCCTCTGTTTGTCGATCCCATGTTGCTGTTACCAGATAAAGTGCTATTTCCTAAAGGCTGAGGGAGTGAGCTAATTCCTATACTTGGCATTCGATTCATCAGGTTGCCAACGCCATTCAGACCATTGAGAGCAAATTGATTTGGTTGTAAAATTGAGGATGTGGTGCCCAATACTGTATTTACAAAAGGAGTGGATCTATCGCCATCTTGGGCAGAAAGAGAAGAGATTCCAGCTCCTAGAATATTAGAAGCGATCATTCCAGCCTGTAATTGTTGAGCACGAGGTGGAACTTCCCAAATTCCATTCTCAGATAAGGAAGCTTTCTTTGCAGAAGGTGCGGGCTTGTCTTTGCCAAATTGACCAACGCATACGACATCAGTGTTATCTTCATCGTTGGAATCTTTGCGCCTTGGATCGCCTCCACTGTTTCTTTTTAAATCACGATCTTTGGATCGAGTGCGATCACGACGACGGCGTCTGTCGCGCCTGTCACGGTCACGAGATCGACTTCGATCATATCGTCGACCTCCGCGATCTCGTCCCCTATCGCGATCACGATCACGGTCTCTGTCTCGATCGCGACGGTCGCGCTCACCACGACCACGATCTCTATCACGAGACCTGGAGCGGTCCCGCGAGCGCGATCTTTCTCTTCTTTCTTTTCGGTCTTTGCTTGATTCGCTGTCGTTGTCTCGCTCTTTTTCTCGACGAGGATCGGGTGGAGAAGCCTGCTTTGGTAGCACTGCTGGCACGACTGGGGCAGGTGTGGCCTGCATGAAGGACTGCAGGGAAAGAGTTTGCTGTCTAGCGGCCTCAATGACCTTTTGCATTTCTGTGCGGGAACTCAGAAGGAGCTTTATCTTCATTTCTTTTATTTTACCTCCATCGAGCATCATTGCTTGACGAGCGTCCTCATCGGTGCTGTAGGGAAATTAAAAACAGAAAGCTTTATTTACATGAATTTGATAAAAGGAAACTTTAGAGATTTCAATTGTTGGTATGAGAGTTTTGATTATTTTTGTCTAATGATAAAGATGAAATGGAAGTCAGGTTTAACAGAAAATTCACACGCATTTTTTAAATCGTTTCACTTGAAGTTAATGCTCTAAATTTTTGGTAAAAGCGCTTGTTTGTTTATTTAAAGTACTTATTACAGCTTATGTTCCACATAGGTTGAAAATGCCGATTCGGAAAACTACATTTAATGAGAGGCCGTTATAACGACGTCCGTTATACGGAGCGCAAATAACAATGAAGCATATGAGGTCTACACTACTACAAGTCGCTGAATCTCTTGGCACAAAAATATGTTGATTCAGAGGAAATTGAGCAACACTTTTTCCCGATTTGAGAAAAGAAAGGTTTCTAGACAGTACTTAATTTTTGAATTTTAAGCGTAACTCTTTCGGTTCTTTTTTCACGAAAATCTCACATTTATATTTAATGTATATTTTTTTGTTCTCCTTTGTAATTGTTCTTTGTATCCATGTTAAGAATGATTTTTCTTTTGAAACATTGAATTATCGCTTTCATTGTTAATGATGCAAGGAATTAATCAGGAGCTAATAGCAAAATGAAAAAATCCACAGGGCGAAAATGAGTAAAGAACGTTGCGGGCAAAAACGAGTTGAAATAAAACAAGAATCACGAAGACTGTATCGTACAAAATATAACGTATAACAATATTATAAATAATAAAGTAGAACAGAATCTTTTTTACATTCTCATCAGAGAAGGTATTAGATTTGTGTAAAATTTGACCCGGCCCCCCCCCCCCCCTCTCGGCCCCCGACCCGCCCCGTGCGCCCCCA
>WSXT02082557.1:0-11960 GCA_011762715.2 Neuroterus valhalla
AAAGGAATAGAGAGAAGGTTATGCAGAGACTCTCAAAACCCGTAACAGGGAGAGAGTATAAACCAATATTCCAATATTCCAATTTACCAAAATACATAATAATAAGAAAACGTGAATAACGCAGGGAAGAATCGAAAAGTCCAATGTGGATTACCACCAGAAACATTATGTGCAGATGAAATATTTTTATTTTTATTTTTTTTTGCGGGCTGGTGGGAGAATCTGCTAGCAGACCCCAAGAAGGGTCCGCACTTCTCGGTATTGTGGGGCTTTCGATGTTGATGCAGATGAAGAGATATTGTTCTCATCTACTAACCTCTGGAAAACCATCATCTCCTTCTTGGGATTGTTCCCTCCGGAACCGCTTTACGCATTACTCCAGGGGTGTCGTTTATAAGCCTATCTAGGCTCTTCCGGGTTTTCTGTTTTCTTATGTACCTTTCAGGACCAACAAAGTTGTACGCGGCGTCCTCAGCAGCGTGAGATTTTCACGCAACGAGCTCGTCGGCCTCCGACATTTTCGTTTGGTATAGTTGGTCCTTCTGTATATTTCAATTTTCGCCATCTCCGGGTATAAAAAACCAAAATACACGCGAAGTCCTCAGTAGCTCTTGGTTGTGGTCTGCTACTTGATGAGCCCATTGTCCTTTGCTTCCAAGCATTAAATTCATGATATTTTCAGACGTAACTCGTCCAACCTCTGATTCGAGTTTATTCCTCTGTTCACTCGAAGGAGGTGTCGTATGCAGTGTCCCTCTCCGCGTCACTATATATGCATTCTGGGCTTTGTATTTTCCTCACTTTGTAGAGATAAGCTTGGAAGTAGCCATGTCCTGATGGTGGTCCATGTTTCCGGTCTACCCAGATGTCTAGCTCGGGTATGAGTCTTGCCGCTCATTTAGTTCTTGTGTTCCTTTCACACTGGTACTGCTGCTGTTCTATTTTAAGCGTTCTAGCCTCGGCTTTCGTGGTTTCCTGCTCTACCTCCGAAGATGTCTCGAAGATCCGTTTCCTCTCAAGTGCCAACAGTATTATTTTTATTACTTCTGCAATGACCAATACTCTTGGTTCTGACACTGTGTAGTATGATGAGGCAATTCTTTGCTCTCCGGTCTTTTGAACTGTGGCCATTCGGTGTCCATATTTCTTCATTTTGAGCGCACCTGCCCAGATTTTGCTTCCGTACAGCATCAAACAGTGCGAAACTAACATGAGCAGATGTCTCTTGCTTGGCTTTCACCCATTTGTATTTTCCATAAGCCTACTTAGGGCCAAGCTTGCCACTGATGCCTTTTCTGCTGCTTGTTTAACTTGCTCCCAGTAATTGAGCTTTGAGTCAGTTTCGATCCCAAGATGTTTCATAACGGGTTTCGTTTGAATCTCAGCACTGATTCTTAGACAGATCGCCAGCTGCCTGTATCGCTGCCATGAGGCGCGGTTTGAGTTCCGGTTTCTTTTTTTTGCTCTCTCAAAGAGCTTGATGGCTGTGTTCAGCATGCATACTGGTCTGCAAGCACCAGGTGTTGTCAGATCTCCAATATTTTTGCTGATGAGCACCAAACGCTGTATATTCTACTTTTTTGGCAAGATTTCCGCTTTTAGGCAGACGTTAAACATTGCACAGAGGGCTTGCAGACTGGTGCCAGCTACCAGTTTAAATGCCCCCACTGGTATGCCGCCTGGTCCTAGTGCCTTCCTATTCTGCAAGAAGCGCACTGCTACCATGAGCTTCTCTTGACTTAAATGTTGAATGTCAGCATCGCCAATTTCGTCGTTGTCCCTTTCTCTCATCGGGGGATTAGGGAAGAGTCCGTCGACTAGAGCCCGCACCACTCTCGCCTCCATGTTAGCGCACGCTGATAGTGCTCCAAGCTTTCCTGTGACTATCTTATACCCTAAGACCCATGGATCGTTATCCACCTCTTGGATCAAACCTCTTGTTTGCTGGTCTCAACATCACTTCGTAGCTCTTTTTTGGCATTTTCGAACTCTATTGTTCTCTCGTTTGCCTCGCCAGTTTCTCGCTTTTTTGTACGGTCAGCTTTTCGTCTACTCTCCAAACTTTTCTTCCTGAGGTGTGTAATTTCTTCAGTCCACCAGTAGTTCGAGTCTCGGCTTTCTCTCCGTTTGGGCTTTGGCATTGCTTCGTCGCAAGCTCTATGTTTCAGATTCATCGTCTGCTGAATAGGCATTTCTACTCCTTGTGAGTAGAAATAAGCACTGTGCTATAGAGTAATGGCTCAAGGAATCCTTTCCCTTTTTCATCACCCGAAATAATTTTCCTTCGTCTAATTTGGATACTATCCAACCAGCTCATGTACCTTTGTACAGTTCGGTTTTTGAGTTTCCCTACACTTCTAGTTCAGAGGTGTCCGACGCGTGAGCAATGGTGTAAATAATTGTCACTCGTCACTCTCTTATCTTGCCACCTTTGATGCGTTCATGCGGTGAGCGGGATATGGAAAGGGGTCCTCGGCGACCGGTCTGTGTGAACATTCAGCGCAAGTAGGCGTGGTCAGGCGTAGGCAGACAATGCCCGTGTCGAAATGAGAAGAGAATTCTCGATGAAGTGCTCGTAGAAGGGGGACAAAGGAGAAGCGCGCCAACCTTGCGTTGGACACCCCTGTTTTAGGAATATAAATATATATATATATATATATATATATACTGGTGGTCACTCCCAGTTTAATCCTCTAGAACTTTCTAGCTTTCAATGGATGATACAAGCGCTCCGTGGCAAAGGTAATATCCAGTATGGATTCCTTGCATCCAGGGCGTCTGAAGGTCATGATCCCTCCCGTGTACAGAACCAAAAGTTGCAGCCTAGCAGCAATTTCTACTAGCCGCTGCCCTCTCGCAATATGCGTTTAAAAAACCGCAAGAAAACATAATAAGCGGGTGTGATATTTGAGAAGTGATATTTCATTTGCATTCTGTAACTAATGGTGAAGAGAAATGGTGAATTTGGAACTCGATTTACCCTCGATTGAGAATTCTGAATAAAATTTACAAAACCGTCTTTTTTTCTTATAGGAAATACGTGTTAAACTTTATTTGCAAGCACCTGATTCGGGAACATGATTTAGCATCATATTTTCTTTTCCTAGTTCAGCACAGAACACACATCGGTGTTTAGCCGTGCAAGTAGCTGCTTTTGCTCTTCTGAGCCGCATTTGAAGCAGATTCTGATCCGGTCTGGCCCTCTGCAGTCTCTAGACTAATTTTCGTACCCCAGGCAGTTGTAACAGCGAAGTATTTGAATGCTCTGCATTATTCGGCTGTTGCGCAATTTCACTTTTATGCGGGAAGTTTCCAAGAGCCTCGTTGCCTCCCGTTCACTCATTTCAACAAAGGCCATGACTCGCCCCACCCGTTTGGTTTTGTAACTGTAACCCTGATGTCTCCACATCGTCCAAGGCTCTTATTTAGTGCCTCTCCGACATCTCCTTTCGCTGTAACCGAATCAAGGTTCATAAGTTCCAGAATAGTCCTTGGTACCATGTTTTTAACCGTCCCAGAATTTGCTACTTTCTCTCCTATTGATTTCGAAAAGTCTCGCGCATCCTTTGTGAACTTCCCCAATTCTAGGAGCACGCTGCCTTCTCTCATTTCCCGGATTGAGCTCATCAGCGTCCCCGTATCCTCTGACCTAATCTTGGACCTAATGTCTCGCATTATATCAGCATACGTGCTTCATACTGCTGGTTTTATAACCACAGCTTCGAGTCGCTCTGTCTTTCTTTGTCTAATTTTAGCATTCTTCTCCTCTTCATTCCTCTCTTTTTAGTTAGCATGTCCCTCAGCTTTCAGGGTTTTTCCTGGTCTTTCAGGTCTTTCAGCTATTGCTGCGCCTTGGGGTGCTAGGCCTTCTTTGAGTCCGATTCCCCGCTAGGTTCAAGAAGCTTGCTTGCTTTTTTTCGGTCCTTTCCTCTTATCGTTGAATGATCTCCACTGCTTCGATTAGTGTCGATATTCCAGTTTTAATATCTATGTGAACATTTTTCTGGCGATCTGCTGCTACTTGCATGATCGTCAATGTGGTCAGAATTTCTTTTAGCTTGGTATCAAGTTAAGCTCCAGATGTCAGGACTTCCCTCATAGCGTCGGCTCCTCGATCTCGCTCGTTGTTTCGACCTTTTCTTGAGGAGAGGGCCTCTGCAGCCACCACGCACTCCTGCAGATCAAATATTAGGCTTTTGACTGATGACGTCAAAATGCTTGAGGGCAAAGAGAAAAGTTCGCTGTGCTTTTGTTCATCTGGGAAAAGCATTCAACCAGGTAGATAGAGCTCAACATTGAGAGTCTTGAAAGAAACTGGAGAAAATTATTACTTTTCTAAAGCAGTAAAAACAATAAATATTGCAAGTACAGCAAGTGTGAGAAAGAGCGGACATCTAACTGATTAGTTTGATAGTGAGTAAGGTGTTATGTAAGGATGTGTTATGTTCATTACAGACAGAGACAAATGTATGACAATGTCTTTTTTCGGCGGAGCAAGTGGCGATCATATGGAACTGAAGAAAAGCGCCGACTTGCGTTTGCGAATGATGGAATTGATAAAGCAATATCAGGCGATTTTTTACAGTACATGATGCGTAGACCTAATACGAGCCAGAAGAGCATGAACCTTATGATGAACGTCGATAATATAGAACCCATTGAATTTTTGAAAGAACAAGGGATAAAATTGCCTTAAGTAGAGAGATGTTAGAACAAGTTGATGATTTTGTGCATCTTTGAAGTTAATTTATTGCATATGGAGGCGCGTTGCTTTCATAAATAGGGTGCCAATAATTCTTATTTTCCTAGAAAAACGCGAAAAATTGTTGACACATGAATTGATTGGAGTATAATAACGTCAATGTGTGAATATTTCTTGTATTTTAATTCAGTTACGTTCATGTTTCCAATGGCCCTGCCATGCTCAGAAAAGCAGTTTCCATCTGATCACTCAAGTTTAGCAGCGTTCATTTCAGTTAGTAGTTGAAAGGGTTATTGTCCAGAGACACCATGTGGTATTGGTATGTTGGCGAGAGACTGTGTTCTACTGTGCCTCCAACTTAATCAATTATGACTCTTTACAAAGTTACGCGTATACGCGTGAGGCATAATAGCTTGATGGTACAAGAAAATTTCGCATGCGAGCGACTTTTGTAAATAAAGGTAGGAAGAATAGATTAGGTGTGTAAATACGTCGTATTTTCTCATTTTCAATCAATTACTTGTGAATATGCTATTTTCGTGGGGGTAACCCAACCTATTAACAAGAATCATGAGATTGCCCTCTACTTGTCGCGATAAGTTGAAAATTCCACACATGCGTGTTCGCTAGTATGATACATTGATATAAAATAGATCAAGAAAGTGTGAAGTTCAAATCTTCCTATGTTTGCAAAGTTATCCTCCATCCTTAAGGGACAACAGTCCGTTCGTTACATTGAAGTGAAGTCGACAATTATGTCGTGTGAACCAACAGTTGGGTATTATTAAGTAAGGATCATTGCATACGTAGCTTAGCCCCGCAAAGATTATGCAGTATGGGAGGTTTAGTAGTTCTGGTTGAAATAATGTGATTGAAAATAGATATAATTTCTACGAATCGGAAACAATTCATAAACTTTTTTTTTTCAAAACTAGATGCAATGTTCAGATGGCTTCGAGGTGAGGGGAGCAGCGAAGGAAGCGCAAGTGGAAGTGGAAAAAGGAGTGAAAGCCCTCCACCACCGGATCATATTTCTCTTGAAGAAGAGAGCCGGTTTTATTTAGTAATGAAGGATCACGATCACGTTGAATTTGGAATTCTTGGTTCCACTTACGAAAGAGGGCCTGGGTGGATAGGTAATGAACAATTCCCTAGAGAAGAACGCGTTTATGTTGAATTGCTAGAAGGGAAGCCAAAAAGATTTTTTACTGGAAAACTGAAAAATACTGAATACGATGTTGAATTTGCAAACAATGAAGAATCTCACTGTTTTATAAGAAGTGGCCAAAAGATTTATAAAGCAGCTTTATTCGACACGAAGCCCAAACCATTACACACTTGGCCAAACTGGGTCTATGTAAGGTTTGATGGAAACCTTAGGAATATAAAATCATACGTAACGTGGTTAGGGCCATTAGAACTATGGGAAAAAGCTGCACCCTGGTGGGTGTACCAGGACATTGAATAAAATTCCAAGATTTTTTTCGAATTTTACGGAAATATTTTTCACGCGAGTAAATTTTTCCTGGAAATTAGGTGAATTCACCAATTTAAAAAAAAATCATTTCCCTCGGGAAATCAGAGAATTTTCTATTCTGATATGCAGGGGAAATCTCTGGAATTATTCAGGGTGCACCACCATATATCAATTGTATTTACAACCTTTCCTGGAGTTTTTTGTTATTGTAAAGCCTAACTAGAACTAGAAAGTGTGTTTACTTATACTTGAACTGCCCTCATGGAAATATAACACTTTTTTATCAATAATGTTGTAACCTGAACATATTCAAAATTTGCATCGGAAGGTATAATTTTGCGAGTATTGGTGAAATTTCGTTTAGTTACTTTTCCACAAAATTTCTTGTTTTGTTTAGCTTCAAAGTTTCGCATTCTGTGTTTCCTCATTGCGCCTGAAGGGAATTATTACAGCAGACTGTGTTTGGGAAAATTTCGCTCATTCGTACTTGTAAGATGGCTTACTTCACGTGATGCTGAAGATGTAAAATTATGCAACCATATATTCCGTTTCAGTGTCGAATAACAAAAGACGGATTTTTTGAAACTGGGACAATCTACATGTAATATTCTACTATAAGAGTGCCTGAAATGTATTGAATTTATATTCTTTCCGAAAAATTTAACATGAATTGTCATCTGTAATGATTTGATGTACCAACTATTCTCAAATAATAAACAGGAAAGCTAGATTGCTTCAAGAGAAAATTTTGAGAGTTTTATAACTGGAAAACAACCTTGTCTCTTCAATTTATTTAGGTTAACAATTGTAAATAGCGACCTCGAAAATGACATATGACCAATTTTCCGAGAATCGTGTGGTCATTTCATAATTATCGCCACCATATTAGATCGGTCAAGTAAGATTTGTATCTTTCGATGTTAAATTTGAGCGTGAAATAAAAAAAAAAATTTGTTATTGTGGCTCTTTTGGATTCGCTAATTTTACTTGTTATACATGACGTCCTAATCGATATCAATGGTTGGAAAAGTCGTTTACTACATCGCATCAAATGTACATTGAATGTCTTTTTGTAAAGAATTCTAGAATCAATTTTTTTTGTATTATCGAACCAGCAAAGTCATAATTCGATGAAAAAATAGATAGTTTTCGAACAAACAATGGTCTAAATTACATTTTATTCAAGCACTTCGATAGAAAAATGCTTATTTTAGTGAAAAATGCCCCTCCCCCCTCCTCCTAAACTTCTTGCTAAATTCACGAAATGTGAAACCAGAAGCATCATGAATTTATTTCAAATGTTATACTCATCAGTATAGAAATTGAAGATAACAATAGCATTTTTGATGACCCTGTACAGAATAATAATAAGAATGGTACTTTGTCCTGCAATCCTTCTCAAAACTAAATCTTCTCAAGATCATTTGAGTGCAATATTCTACTCGAAAACGGCGACGACAGAAAAAGAAGTCGTAGATTTGGTTCCATCGAAATGGATAGATGCATATGGATCTTCCCCTGTCTGTTGGTATCCACCGCGAGGTGGGAAAAGGTTGCAGGAGATGATAAAATCACAGGTTGAATCTCAGATTTCGTGGACTGTACACGAAGTAAAGATTTTGCAGGGAGCAAGTGAGTTCTCTTCACAACAATTCAAACAATTTGTTGTACTTGACGAAAGTCGTTTAACATGTAGATGATTGATTTATATCTTCTCTTTTGTCGAATCGAATTACTGAAATAAACAATTAAACAATAACATATGCATATTTCAATTTTACGAATTCCTATGCACAGCGTGAAAGGCGTGTGAACCGATCGTGCGCTCCATCAACCGTTGAAAGATACACAGTGGACGAATCTATCACCGATTCTTATTATTCCAGTAGTGATTAAGAGCAGGAATCAGAGAATAATGACTTTGAGGAAAAAGACAGTAATGATGTCAATTCAGATTGGTCTTTTGCTCCTCTAAAGCGCAGAAAAAAACAAGGACCAAGGGAGGATGCAACTGTAGGTATATTGTAAAAAATTAACTTCTCAACAAGGTTTAATTTAAATAAAATGTACCCTACATTTGACAGTAAAAACTCTTTTTCAGTTACAAGCCCAAAAAGTTCGATAATTCCAGCGTCAAAGAAACCTGAATACATAGAAAAACAGGCCACGATTGCTCATTTTAATTTCAATGATCCAACTTAGAATGATGATGGTGAGCTTAAATTATATTCCCAGTATTCTTCCCAAATAAAAAAAAGTTTGACTCAAACTTAAATTTTATGTGGTACATAATTACTTACCATATGAGCTGTATAACTTCCTCAGGATTTTCGTCTATAAAACTAAACATTTTTCGCTGAATTTTTAGGGAATGGCAAAGAACACGTCTGTCCACTATTATTTTTATGAAAAAATTTGAACGTTATTTCCTTTTTACTGGACAAGTATTTTAATTTTGCAAAACAGCAAAATTGAGTAATTTTTATTTTTAAAATTCTATTTTACAGTTACTAATCAATGTTATACAGTTAAACATTCTTCGTTTTAGTCGAAAATTCAGTTACATAGTTGAACACTCTTAAGTTTGTTTAGAAATCAACTATTTAGGCCAAAAATGTAACGGTTCCTTTTTGATTAAAAATTGTTTTTATTTTTATTCAAAAAATCAAATATTCTAGTTGAAGGTACATCATTTCTGTTAAAAGTTCGTCTTCCTGTTTCAAAATTCAAGTAATACAGTTTAAAATTTACAAATTTATTGGAAACTTCATTTGTGAATATCAATTTTTCTGATTCAAAATATGAGTATTCAAATATTGTTTTTCAATTTATCTTTTTTAGTGGAAATTGCGTTTCGGTTTGAGAATTCAGCTCTTCCAGTTGAATATGCATTTTGGGTTGGAAATACTTACTTTTCAACTTCGAAATTCAACTATTTTGTTGAAAAATTGTATTTTTTGGTACAATATTAGTCTTT
Source organism: Neuroterus valhalla (assembly GCA_011762715.2). Taxonomy (NCBI): domain Eukaryota; kingdom Metazoa; phylum Arthropoda; class Insecta; order Hymenoptera; family Cynipidae; genus Neuroterus; species Neuroterus valhalla. Next base: position 9,157 of record WSXT02082557.1, read on the forward strand.
CTAATTAGAAATCAATCTTCTTGTTTAAATATTAACCGTTATGGTTGAAAACTGGAGTGCCTAAGTTAAATATTCATTATTTTTATTGCTAAATGCTTTTTTTTGGAATTATTAGTTCTACTGCTACAATTTTTGTAAAAAAATTAAAATTATTTGCCATAGAACATTTGGGTACTCCTTAAAAATTAAATAATTTTGCAATTTTTGATCTGCTGTGTTAAAATACCGAGCTCTCACAACCTTGGCACCCAATTTTGGACAATCACTTTCATGCAACATTGAGCCAATGAAATGCAAGTGAAGGTGGTCATGTATTGGTCGCCAAGTGCAGCCCCTACATATAATTTTGGTAATGGGCCATCAATATATGCAAATCTCGGGCCAATATTATCAGCCAGTGACGGGCGAGTGAAGGCGGCCAGGTCTTGGCCGCCAAGTGCAGCCCTTAGATATCATTTTGGTAATGGCGCAGTTTATGATTTTGCACTTGGGTTCTTCTATTTGGTTGAAAATTCATTTCTTTGTTGGAAAATCACACTTTTAGTAGGAGGTTATCTCCTTGAATATAAATTCATCCTTTTTTGTTTGAAATGCAACTGTTTGGTCAAAAATTACTCTGTTCCAGTCGAGGTTTCAACTATTCTCTTCAGAAGTCGTCTCTTTAGCTTCAAAATTCAACAATTTGATGGAAAATTCAATCACATGGGTAAAAACTAGGTTTCTTGTTAAAAGTGAGTGTTCGAAATATTATCTAGATTGCACAGAATAATCGGGATTTGAATAAAGGGACACGAGCTTCGTTTTGATCAAACACTTTATATCGCCATATTGAAAGATCTATATAAAGGAATTGAGGTCGATAAAGTAGTAACAATATAAAAACTTCAGGCTGGTAAAGAAGAAATAAAATTAACTGTGTCTACGTAACATATTCCCGGGCATTGCAAGAATGAATTGGACCAAGGAAGATTATAAAGTAAATTGTAATAAATCTCTTGACTAACTTTGACATTATTCATGATTTCAAGAACAGAAAAAAAAATGTGATTAATAGAAAACGTTTTGAATGAGAACATTTTAAACAGCTCAGACTTATGAATAGTCAGGTAGAGGACGTAATTTAGTAAAGGCTCGGCGTACAACTCCTTTTGCTGTTTTGACAGAAGCAATGCGAGCGATACCATCTTTTCCACGATGGAACTCCAGTATGCGGCCAAGAAGCCAAGTGGATGGAGGTGTCCTGTCTTCTTTCAGTAGCACGAGAGTGTTTTCCTTAATTGCTGGATAGGGCACTTTCCATTTAGTGCGATTTTGGAGTTCAGAAACATACTCTTTGCTCCATCGTCTCCATAGATGCTGCTGCAGTTGTTGGATGTGTTACCAGTTAGACGTCCTTCCTTCTTTGATATGAGTTAGATCTGGATCCGCTACGCTAGTAAAAGTTCGTCCAATTAGAAAGTGGGCTGGAGTTAGACGATACAGATCATTGGGATCAGTTGATAACGGAGTTAATGGACGAGAATTGAGTATGGATTCTATTTGTGTCAGCAAAGTATAAAATTTTCCGAATGTTAGAATAGTGTTCCCTGCTACGCGTTTTAAGTGATACTTTATTGATTTAACGCCAGCTTCCCAGATGCCTCCGAAATGTGGCGCGTAAGCTGGAATAAAATTCCACTGAATTCCGACGTTAGAAATTGATTCGCTCAATGACTCGGATTCATTTATCAAGAAATTGCCGAGACGCTCAAGTTCGTTATTACCCCCCACAAAGTTAGTACCATTATCCGAGAAGATGTTGGCAGGTTTTCCACGTCGTGAAACGAAACGACGCAAAGCAGCTATGAATGCGTCAGAGGTAGCATCGGAAACAAGCTCTAGGTGCAGCGCTTTGGTAGTGAAACATACAAATAAGCTGACATAGGCTTTAGTGATTTTACAACCTCGACCTTTTCTGTCTTTTATTGAAAAAGGTCCAGCATAGTCGACTCCGGTATTGTGAAACGGAGGTAATGGAGATACACGAGACAGAGGCAGGTCTCCCATCATTGGAGTCATTGACCTTGGGTTGACCTTGGCACACCTTATGCAGTCGAGAACTATTTTTCTGGCTAAACTTCTGCCACCTATGGGCCAAAGAGTTTCCCTGATGTTCGCTAATAACAACTGAGGCGGCGCGTGTAACAGTTTGATGTGTTCATGTTGGAAGATTACCTTCGTGAGTTTGTGTTTTGCGTCGATAACTATTGGGTGTTTTTTGTCTACGGAGAAGTTTGAATTTCCCAACCTTCCTCCTACCCTCAGCGTTTTGGTTTCATCTAGAAAGGGATTTAGGGAAGTTAATTTCCCTTTAGTGATTGTGTCCTTTTGATCTAATTTGGCTATTTCAACTTGGAAGGAAACCTTCTGAGATAATCGAACTAGAGAAAGAAATGCTTCTTGAAGCTCTTGGCTTAATAAGGGACCCTCCAATTTGTTATCTTTGAGTTTACAATTTTTTGATAGTCTTTTGATGCGTGCTGTGACTCTCACTAACAAGGAAAAGCTGTTGGCTCTATTAATTATCCAATCGTCTACTTCTGAGAAGGGTGGAATTATTTTTTGAATTTTGAAAGTGAGTTTTTCGACACCTGACTCTTCATTTCTGATATCTGATTTTGGCCATTCCGACTTATCTTTGCTTAGGAATTCTGGCCCTGACCACCAAAGCTTTGAGTTGGCTATTTGATTCGGACTTAACCCTCGAGATAAGTAATCTGCTGGATTGCTCTTTGTTGGGACATGTCGCCAAAGTTTAATGTCAG